>AWOL01S0094825.1:0-10268 GCA_000715115.1 Nicotiana otophora | reverse complement strand
TGATATCATTAACTAAATCACATAGGTAGATGATACATATTGAGATATGATCATTGAACCGACTCATTGTATAATTTTTAATTGTTAGAATTACCATAAACTGTCAATTGGATATTCTCTTGAAGAATATGATATAAGNTGTCCGCTTCTGCGATCTCCTCCGCGCCTGCGGTCCTTTAGCGCATCTGCGGGCATCGCGGATGCGGCATTTCCCTTCCCACCTGCGATTACTGACCACACATCCCAAATATGCTTCTGCGCTTGCCTCTTCGCACGTGCGATCACGCACCTGCGGTCTCCCCACCGCAGGTGCGAAAATAATAGATGCCTGAAGACTTCAGCAGTAACACAAATCTAACTTTTGATCCGTTAAGCACTTAAAACTCACCCGAAGCCCCCGGGACCTCGACCAAACCTACCAACCAATCCTATAACACCATACGAACTTAGTCGAGTTCTCAAATCACATCAAACAAATGCTAAAATCACGAATCACCCTCCAATTCAAACTTAAAGAACTTGAAACTTCAAAATTCTACAACCGATGTCGAAACCTATCGAATCATGTCCGATTGACCTCAAATTTTGCGCACAAGTCATAATCAACATTACAGACGTACTCCAACTTCCGGAATCGGAAAATGACCCCAATATAAAAAATTCCACTACCGACCCAAAATTTCCAAAATTCGACTTTCGCCATTTCAAGCCTAAATGAGCTACGGACCTCCAAAACACAATTCGGGTACGCCCCTAAACCCAAATTCACCTAAAAGCAGAACCGACAAAATTTTATTCCGGAGTCGTCTTCACATAGTTCCGACTACTGTCCAAATCCTAAGGTTTAAGCTCTTATTTAGGGACTAAGTGTCCCAAAATACTCTGAAACTCAAAACCAATCATCCCGACAAGTCACAATAACAGAACTAGATATGGGAAAAATAGTTAATAGGGGCTCTAACTCTCAAAACGACCGCCCGGGTCGTTACATGCAAACAGGTGGGTCGGGTCGGATATCGTTCAGATCAAAAATGGGTAATGAAAAAATGAATAAATTATCAGACCCAACCCATATTTAATACGGATTAAAAAAGAGTTAACCGGTGAATAATATCAGTAACCATATTATCCATGACTCTTTTAATAAGATCGCATTTGGAAGAACTCCTAGTCTCTCAAACGTGAGGAACCCCTAATTTGAGGCTTTACAAATGTAAAAATTAAACTCATTGGTTATCCATTGGTTACCTATTGGTTATCCATTTTCTAAATGGATAATATGGTTCTTATCCATATTTGACCCGTTTTTAAAAAGTTCATTATCCAACCCATTTTAGTGGAAAATATGGGTGGTTAACTGTTTGCTTTTAACCATTTTGCCACCACTAATGTATACCATGATATGTACATGTCCTGATGTGGCTTATGCACTAGGAGTGACTAGCCAATATCAGGAAACTCCTGATGAGGAACATTGGAAGGTGGTGAAGACCATTCTTAAGTACTTAAGAAGGACTAAAGACTAATTCCTCATTTATGGAGATTCTGAGTTGAAACTAGAAGGTTATACTGATGCAAGTTTCTTTTCAGATAGAGATGATAACAAATTTACTTCTGGTTATGTATTCACCTTAAATGGTGGTGCGGTAAGTTGGAAAAGTTCCAAACAAGCTACAGTAGTTGATTCAGTGACTAAAGCATAATATATAGCAGCTAGTGAAGCTGCTAAGGAAGCTGTATGGATGAAAAAGTTCTTAATTAAACTTGGTGTGGTCCCTTCAATAGAAAGTGTAGTTCCATTGTTATGTGACAACACTAGAGCCATTGCTCAAGCAAAAGAACCAAGATCACACCAAAAATTCAAACACGTTCTGCGAAGGTATCACTTGATAAGAGAGATCATCAAGCGTGGAGACGTCTAGATTCAAAAGGTTGATGGAAAGGAAAATGCTGCATACCCAATCACTAAAGTTCTTGGCACAAAAGAGTTTGACAAGAACAAGTGGAAATTGGGAATGAAGTACAAGAGCGATTGACTCTAGTGCAAGTGGGAGATTGTTAGGGATATAGTAGATATGCCCTAGATCCAATCTCATATGTGATGATTTGAATATATTTTTGTGAACATTATTTGATATAAAAATATATGACATTTGATATTCTTTTATCATAGTTATTATCAATTGCTTGATTAATTTGATAAGATTTTTGATTAAATTTTGAGACTTGTCATCGTAATTGAGATCATGATAATGAGAGTGAAGTTTCTTATAATTTAATCTAAATTTGTTCTTGATTGTAGGATTATTAATTTGGACATTAGTAATCCGGTTAGATCAATATTTATATGATCGTCTTTATGGGATAAAGATTAGTTGATATCATTAACTAAATCACATAGGTAGATGATACATATTGAGATATGATCATTGAACCGACTCATTGTATAATTCCTAATTGTTAGAATTACCATAAACTGTCAATTGGATATTCTCTTGAAGAATATGATATAAAAGTTTCCTTTGACCTGAGGTCGTCATAGTAATTGACAAGTTATTTATTGTGCTTTGATACAGACACCTATGGCCCTAGGGCGATAGTTGAAAGGATATTGAGTATGATTAAATGCTTGTAGAATTAGTGATTGATCAAGATAGAATCTGTCAACTCTTGGTAATGAGTTTAAGCTCCATGTTGTCATGAATTATAAACGACAAAACTAAGACCTTAGCTAGGGCAATTGAATGAAAAAAACAATTGAACCATATCATAAGGTGACCTAGAGCTATAAGGACAGAAGGAATGATTACATTATTCTTCTACTGGTTCTTGAGAGTAAATTGTATACTTCATTCTATCTGGTCGTTAAGGAGTGTTGCTAGACGTCACCCTTGATTAGTATATAGATGTTATCAATTTACTACAGACTTATTATTGAACCTATGGGGTCGCACACTAACGAGTATTTTGATCATCTTTGCTAAAGGATTAATTAAATTTTTATTTGATAATTAAATTAAAGAATGTAATTAGTCAAATAAACTTAGTTGTTAGCCCAAATAAAATATTATTATATTATTTGCTAGCTCAAAGGTTATAATTAAGATTATGAACAAATTGAAGTTTTCTATTTGGAATAGAAAATTAAATTATCTCTTAGTTGAAATATATATATGTGATATATATAATTAATATTTACATATAAGATATGCATATAAATATTAATGAAGATTAATTTGATCAATCCAATTAAGAATTGGATTTATGAGAAAATCGCTGGTTACTTCAACCCCATAAGAATGGGATTAGTAGTTTTAATACAAAATATTATTTGGAGTAGTACTTAAAGTCCAATTTGTAATTGGACATTAACAGAAAGTTCACGTCAAAGTTCTTAGGAAGGACGTTGGGCACCAAATCCATTAAGAATGGGATTTGATTTTCGTTAGAAAAATTCCATAAAGTTTATTTTTGGAATTAAATTTTTACCCTAAATAACTCATTACTCCAACCAAATAGGAAAAGGGTTTATAGGTGATGCTATATAACGGGTGATGGAGAAAATTTGCCATAATATGTTTTTGAGAAGAAAATCACTTTGTGAAAGTGAGAGTGTAAAACAAAGCCAAGAGAGAAAATATAATTACAAGAAAAGTGTTTTCTTGTTCTTTTATTTTTGAAGTTGAAATTTTTAAAAAACAATTTACACAATATTATATTCAATTTGTTTGTTGGTTTCCAGCCGAAGCTGTTGTACTGTTCCCATTAGAGAAGTCAGTGCAACATACGCAGCCATATCCCTTTATACTTACTGCAGTAAAGGACCTTCAGATTAGCGAATGAAGCAATTTGGACTAAGTAGACACTTAATATGACAGACATGACAAATACTAATATGGAATTGTATCACATACAATACAAGAAGTTCTTTTTTTTTTTTTTGATACGTAACAAGTTGTCATTTTTTAAGCTGAATATATATTTTACACCTCTAACTTGCAAAAAATTCCTTTTACCTGCATTTTTGTTGCGGCAATTTATATGCCTTAGGACCCGTTTGGCCATAGATTTTGTCACAATAAATTTGAGTTTTATTTGACAAGCACATATTTGGCCATAGATTTTGCTTATATTTTGGCAAAATTTCAAATCCCAAAACCAGCTCAATAGCTGGTTTTTGGTCAAAATATCATTATTACATTTTTTAATTGCCTCAAACTTTTGTATTTTATAAAAGAGCCCACCATTTATTATTTTGTAACAATGTTGCTTCGTCTTCTTAGTCACCTGATAGTGTATCATGTAGTTCATTATAAAAATAATAATTTTGTATCAAATTTATTTATGATCAGGACTATGGTTTGCGATAATATAATAAATATTATTGATAATGGTATTGTTGAGTATTTGTGATAGTTTTTAGAACTTGTGGGTATAAGTCATGTTTCATGTTTTTCCAAAATAAATTTGGGAAATATATTTTGAAAACTGATGTCCAAACACATTTTAATCTTTAAACCAAACTTCACCCAAATCAAATTTTTCAAAACAAATTTGAGAATCTATGGCCAAACGCTAATTGACTACTCCATGGTGATTTGCATCGAAGGTAGTAGAGTTTGGTCCTGAATTGACTATTCCATGGTGATGCCATGGTAGAAAAGCTTCTTAGCTCCAAAGGTGTCATGCGCTGTTCCTATATTCTAATACATAAGCCAACCTCATTATTTTCTTCTTCTCCAGACCACTTCGTTAAAATATTCTCACCGTTCAGAAACAATTACTAGCAAATAACAAGGAATTCCCCAGAAAGAGTTTACGAATACAACAGCACAAAGAGATTACGTTTTCCAAATTTCCTCCCCTTAAAAATGCACACGAGGTTAGGTTCTGACCTTTAGCCAACTACATTTCTTCAATCTCTCTCCCTTTTGTTTTCTTGGTAAAACTAGCATGGTTTCTTTAGAATGTGCTTCTAGATACGCTGAGTCAACTCTAGTCCTATAACGACCCGACTTGTCATTTTAAAAATTTAAGTCTCGTTCGGCGGCATACGGCCCTGAGCAGCTTTGTATTATGTGTATTGACTTGCGTGCGTCATTGAATTCAGTTACCGGATGATTCTGAGTGATTTGGGACACTTGGTCCTTAAAATGGAAGCTTAAGTCTTAGGATATTGACTTTAGTCGTAACTGTGTGAAGACGACTCTGGAATGGAGTTTCGTCGGTTCCATTAGCTCCGTTGGGTGATTTTGGACTTAGGAGCGTGTCTGAACTGTGAATTTGAAGTCTGTAGTTGATTTAGACTTGAATTGGCGAAAGTCGAACTTTTGGAATTTTGGACCGGAAGTGGACTTTTTGATATCGGGGTCGGAATGCGATTCCGAGAGTTAGAACAACTCCGTTATGTTATTTGAGACTTGTCTGCAAAATTTGACGTCATTCCGGGTTGGTTAGATTGGTTTCGGTAGGAGTTTTCGAAGTTGGAAGTTTTGGAAGTTCATAAGTTTGATTCGTGATGCGGTTTGTATTTTCGCCGTTGTTTTATGTGATTTGAGACCTCGAGTGAGTCCGTGTTAGGTTATGGAACTTGTTTGTGCATTCATACGGGGTCCCGGAGACCTCGGGTGTGTTCCGGGTGGGCTACGGGTCCTTTTTCCCTATTTTTGAATTGTTGTTTCTGTCTTTTGGTGTTCTTCTTCGCGATTCGAAGCGCCTCTCGCGTTCGCGAAGTGTTACTACTGACCACTTCATAACTCTTCTTCACATTCGCGTCCCTTCCTTCACGTTCGCAAAGAGTACGTAATTTTGGAGGAGAGAATATTTGTTCTTCGCGTTCGCGAAGGTATGCTTTTCCTTACTTCACGTTCGCACCCGTATATTTGCTTCCGCGTAGCTATGACATTTTACTCTTCACGTTCGCATACTGCTTCACGCGATCGCGAAGAGCAATCATTGGGCCATCAGACTTTTCCTCAAAGCATTCATGGACGTGTTGTTGCGTTCGCGAAGCACAACTGGGCAGCTTCCATTTTTCTTCTTCGCGAACGCGATCCTTTCTCCACATTCGCGATGCACACTCACCTGGGCAGAATATAAGATTTTCCAAATCGAAGGTTATGCCATTTTATCACATTTTGACTTATAGAGCTCTGTTTTGAGCGATTGCTTGTGGGTTTTTCAACAAATCGATTGGTAAGTGTTATTCACCTAGAATTTATTTATTTTCATGATTCTATCTTTATTTTTATTATTTAATTTGTATTTTGAGTTGAGAAAAAGAGTGGGTTTTGAAGAAAATTTTCAAAATGAAAAATCACTATTTGTGGGATGAAATGGTATCGGAATTTAGTGATTTTAATATGGTTAGACTCGTGAGTGAATGGGTGTTCATTTTGTAACTTTCACCGGATTCCGAGACGTGGGCCCCATAGGCGATATTTGAGTTAATTTCGGATTTTTATTGAAAAATATAGTATTGTCTTATGGAATTGATTATATAAATTTATGTTGACTGTATCGAATTAATTGTGACTAGATACAAGAATTTCGGAGGCCAATTCGTGTTGCAAAGGCACAACAGAGCAAATAATTTTACGATTAGAGGTAATTATCTTGCCTAACCTCGAGTGGGGAAATATTTCCTTAGGCATTGAGTCTTATGTGTAATCTGTGTAATTGAAAATCTTGTACGCGAGGTGACGAGTAAGTGCTTTGTTTATATGTGCAAATTTCATTGATTAAAAATCCTTAGACACTCTTATGTAATAAATTAAAAATTATTGGCACTTATTAAATCCTCTATTTGTCATGCCTAGATCCTGATTTGTTGACATTGTTTTTACATGATGATGTGGTGTGATTGCCACCTTGATTTTTATGTGAAATATTATTTTATTGAGTTGTTCACTTCAAGATATTTTGTTAAGATTTTGTGCATATTATGGTCGAGCCATGGGCTCCTTATTGTGAAAAATAAGGTATTGTTTATTTTTGTGGCAAGTGTAATATTTGAGCACTTGAGGTGCATTTTATGAGATGTGATATTGGTACGTTATATTGTGGGAGTTATGCTCGGGTATTTGCACGAGGTTTCTGTCGTGCTATTATTACTATTAATTTATGCACATGCGGCATGACAAAGCGGACTTTATATATATATATATATATATATATATATATATATATGGGGGGAGGGTTGCGTATGTGGCGAGACAAGGTGGGAATATTATTATGCGCGCGCGACGAGACAAGGCGGGCATTTTACTTTATTATTGCGCACGTGGCGAGACAAGGTGGGCTATGTCGGGAATTGAATTGTGATGACTTGTGATGGCCTGGAGGCATTGTTGTTGTTGCATATTTACTTTTGGGACTACGAGACGGTATCTCGGGAGTGTCTTTGTTGACATTCTCTATGGTTGCACTTGTTTCGGTTATTTTTGTATTTTCGTGATAGGTAAATTGTTGTGTTCTTCTGTGATGTAATATTTGATTTTATTATGTGTTTGTATCCCTTGTTGTAATGTGTTGGATTTGGCTCTTGTACGAGACTCTGAGGATTTGTGGTTCTAGTCTTTATTAATTTTCAAGTTTAAGTTGTTTTGAATAAAAGAAATTGTTGTATGCTTTAATTCTTATAAGTTTTACATCCAAATCAACAACTATTGGGTGCTTCATTTTAAATGAAGTGTTATTTTCTTCGCCCACATGTTTTCTAAAATTAATTCTTTGTTGATTTTCTTACTTGATTTAAAAAATTTAAATTTACTTTATCGGAAATAAATTGATCATTTGGATCTTATATACATTGATATTATTGGCACGTGAGTAGTCCGTACAGTCTTGATAGAAATATGGGCACGAAGTACCGTGGAAATATGAAGGTGGGTTCAGACCCGTATTTTATGATTATAAAATGAGGTGTTACGAGGTGACTTTTAAATTGAAGAATTATATTTTAAAGATATTTATTTGAAAGAGTTTTATATTTGAAGGATACTTATTTGAAGAAATATATTTGAAGGGTATTTATTTGAAGAAATTATACGTGAAAGACTTGTTTAATTGGTTGTACTTGTGTTTTTCTTATTCATCTAAGTAATAATTATGGTGTTCTTGCTGCCTTACTGTTTATATCACTGGTTGATTATTGTTGTGATCACTGCTATTTATTTTTGATTATTTTAGTATGATGCAAGTTATTTGACTGGTGAGTGTCTTGACCGTACCTCGTCACTACTCCACTGAGGTTTGTCTTGATACTTACTGCCTACCGACTGTGGTGTACTCATACTATACTTCTGCACATTTTTGTGCAGAGAGCCAGGTAATGTGGAGTCGGCTTGCTAACGGTACGGATCTGGCTGTAGAGACTTAAGGTAAACCTGTTGCTGCGTTCGCAGGCTTTGGAGTCACCTTCTGAAATTGTACTTGAACTGTTTTATCTCTATTTCAAAACAGATATATTTATAGGCTTTCTAGTAATTCAGTAGAGCTTATGGCTTGTACTACCGATTTTGGGATTGTAAGTATTGTATAAAAATTTCTATTTCGCATTTGTCAGACGTTAATTAATATGGTTATTATTTACGTAAATATTAGGCTTACCTAGTCCCTAAGACTAGGTGCCATCACGGTACCCAACGGAGGAAATATTGGGTCGTGATAAGTTGGTATCAGAGCTCTAGGTTCATAGGTGCTATGAGTCATAAGCGAGTTTAGTAGAGACTTTTAAATCGGTACGGAGACATCTGTACTTATTTTTGAGAGGCTACAGAACTATTAGGAAATTTTCACTTATTCCATTCCTGTCGTGCGGAATTTGTTGAATTTGGAATTTGAGCCTTTGTATATCTATTCTCTCACTGATGGTGAGGACACGTTTTACTGGGTCAACTGAGCAGGAACCCACGCATTTTTTAGGGCCGCAAGAGGCCGAGGCTGAGGAAGTACACGTGTCGCAACTAGAGCACCTGCCAGAGCAGCTGTTGAAGAGCCGCCAGTAGCTCCAGTTGGGGGACAGGTACCATAAGCACCTGTTGTTATCCGACCTTCAGGAGACTTTAGCATAGTTCTTGAATATGTTTGGTACATTAACTCAGGCGGGATTGATCTCTATTGCACCAAATATTTCACAGATTGGGGGAGTAACTTAGACTCTTACCGCCCGTACTCTAGAGCAACAGGTTCATATTGGTCAGGTTCTGAGTATAGTACCGGTACATCTTGTTATTCCAGTTCATCCTGAGGTCAGACCAGAGGCATCAGAAGAAGAATAAAAGAGACCTGAGAGATTTAAGAGGTATAGTCCACCTACCTTCAGTGTCACAGCTACCGAGGATGCCTAGGGATTTCTAGAAATATAGCACGGTATTCTCCGCGCTATTGGGATTGTGGGAGTGAGCGGAGTTGCCTTTACTACATTTTAGCTGTCAGGAGCATCGTATCAATGGTGACACGTTTATGAAGAAGGTAGACCAGTCGATGCCATACCACCAACTCGGGCTTGTTTCTCGGAGAGGTTATTGAAAGAGTTTGTTCCCTAGACTCTCTGGGATACATGTCATATAGAGTTTGAATGGTTGCGTCAGGGCACCATGACGGTGTTAGAATATGATATTAGGTTTAGTGAGTTAGCCCACCATGAACCTATCTTGGTTCCTATAGTTAGAGAGCGAGTCTACAGATTCATTGAAGGGCTCGATTATGATTTACAAATATGTGTGGCTCGAGAGTTGCAGACTGACATTCCATTTCATCAAGTAGTAGAGACTACCAGGATATTAGAACATGTTCGAAATGAGGATGAGGAGGAGTCTAAGGAGGCAAAATAGTCTCGGAACTCTAGAGGATTTATTATATTCTACTCTGTAGTTATGACTTATCATGACGGAGGCTCGGGCAGTCGATCAGCCTAGTCCGCAATTCAGATTACTCGTAGTGCTCCAGTTAATACTTTTAGTGCACCACCGGCACAAGATACTTAAAGTGGTTATTTTAATTATCGGGCACAGACTCAACACGAGTATCCGCGACCTCAGATAGGTTGTTATGAGTGTGATGATACTAGGCATATTATAAGAGATTTTCCTATACTTGGGAGAGGCGAATTTCATCAAAACGCTCAGGCTATAGGCTTTATTCTAGTTAATATTTCACGTGCACAACCAGTTAGAGGTGCAGGACAGGCGGGTAGAGGGCGTCCTAAGGGGGAGGCCCAGCCCATTGATAAATTTGCTATGGTGTGGCTGAGGCCACTACACCAG
>AWOL01S0094824.1:1640-27420 GCA_000715115.1 Nicotiana otophora | reverse complement strand
TATGGGGAGGATGAGATGAGTAGTGAAGAATTCAAGAAAACTGTTGAGGCTTTCATTGCAAGAAAACAGTTATTTTCGAGGGATGAAGAGTTTTCAGCTATAGTTTCAATATAAACTCAGACATAAGAGTTTTTAGCTAGCAATACTTGATCATCCAAAAAAAGAAAAATTGAGGAAACAAATGTAAGTTCTTGAGCTGTAAAGATAAATATCTTACAACAGCGGTCGCAGTTCTACTCCCCCCTAGTATGCTTGGCTTGCAGCTGCATTTTTGTGATGTGCACGCCGTCTCTCAAATCTTGGCGTTTGTACACAAAGATCCAACAAATATTCATAACAATAGTCCATATCTCAATATGCCACCATATCTAAGTCCACAACCCTACTAGCTACTATGGCATTAGCTGAAGCCAAGGCAGGAGCGTAGCTAGCCTTTGAAGTTACGGGTTCAGTCGAACCGGTAACTTTGGTCCTAAGCAGGGTGGCAAGCAGACAGACCGGATTGGATATGGTACAGGTCAAAAATGGGTAATGAAAAAATTGATAAATTATTCGTCCCGACCCATATTTAATATAAATAAAAACGGGTTACGATTATTTCATGACTTCTTGAATATGATCACTGTTAGAAGAATTCTTATTCTCTCAAATTTGATGAACCCCAAATTTAAGGTTTTATAAATGTAATAGTTAAACACATTAGTTATCCATTTTCTAAATAGATAATATAATTTTTATCCATATTTGACATGTTTTTAAAAACTTCATTATCCAACCAATTTTTTAATGAATAATATGAGTGGTTAACTGATTTCTTTTAACCATTTTGCCACCCCTAGTCCTAAGTATGTCTTTTTCTTGAAAATTTCATTGGATATGTACAAATTATTAATTTAGAACTCAATAACTTAAAAATGACTAGAATTCGAACCTATAAACTTTAAATCTTGATCGGCGGAAACAAACATCCAATGAATAGAAAGAATTAATAACCCGAGTCTCTTAGCTATTGAATAAACCTTATGCCTAGGTGCTAGGTTGGGTCAATTTTAAAAGTTAAATTTATGTAATTCAAAAATTAGTTCATGAGGTACGAATTACCGAAAATCATATAAGAAGAAATTAAGGTGTCTTCTAGTTATAATATACTTGAAAAAGCAATACAGAGAATATATGAAAAGGAAAGTGGCATCCGACTCAAAATACTCTGATAACACCGTGTGATATACCGCGTGCATATTATCCACTAGCCATAGAATCAATAGAATATCACTTATATATGTCACTTTAATCAGTTATGCTACACTTATAATTTTTTAAATTAATCAGCATTATTCTAAAGGGAGCCTTGGAGTAACGAGTAAAGTTGCTGCCGTGTGACTAGGAAGTCACGAGTTCAAGATGTAAAAACAGTCTCTTGCAAAAATGCAAGGTAAGATTGCGTACAATAGATCCTTACGGTCCGTTCTTTCCTCGGATTCCGTACATAGCGGAAGCTTAGTGCACCAAATTGTCTTTATCATTGTAGAAACACAAAGAATCTGCACCCACGTATCAACAAATGACCTATGGTGCCCAAAAGCTAGAAGAAAAGTAGCAAAAGCATATGGGTTGGAAAAATAACTAGTACTATAAATAAATTTAAAAGTCTACGATGTGGATTTAATAAACGAAGTCTTAGTTAGTTGATTATCCTTATCTCTTCGTGAAAAGGTCTCTTAGAAACTTAAAGTTTGCACTTGGATGTAGACAGAATGATAGTTAAACACTTTAATACTATTGTATTAGGACCAAATAAGAGAATAATCTTGTCTTTTCTGTTGTATTTTATTGATTCATCTAAACTATTCATTATATGGATTTTGTTTATGCTTTGCACCTATTTATTGTACTATGTCCCAAATCCCAAAGAGTGAAATTCGTAGCATGAGAGTAGAATCTTTTTTCCCCTAAGAATTTAATATCGATTGACTTAATTTATCAAAATGGAATTTATAATTTTTGAATAAATATCATTAAAATATAAACGTAAATTGTAGTCGATAAAAAAAAAATTAAAGATCATTCATTGTATTAGCGTTTGGGGAAGATCTTTTCGTGCTTTATCATAGCACTAAAAAATAACATCAGTCAAAATTGTTACATTATGATTTGTCAGGGTGCAAAGTGTAAATCTAGAATTTATTGATGCGGCTCAATAGGGAGGATGTTTCCCACTAATCCATCAAACAGTTTGATAATGTAAATTATTAGGTAAATGGAGTCCTTTTTAGAATAAATAAATAAATAACTTTTTGCCAATAAAAAAAAGAGAGCAGATGGAGCCCAGACATCCTGGCTCCTAAGCCGCCCTCAAGCCCAATCATTCACTAAATTGACCCACGGCCCAGCCTACTTAAAACGAAAATAGATTATTTTTACTATTTTTTCTCGAGAATCTTACATAAATATCCTAAATAATTTCCAAACTTACCGACCACTAACTATTAGTCATAAACTTAACAAAACTAGCCAAGCACATATAAAAATTAAAAATTCAAATAAATAAGATTCTTTCTCTCCAAGAATCACACGCAAAGATCTCCTTCCATATTTTTAAGCGTGATTAGCAACATTAGATGCAAGACGGAAAGAAAATTTTATGGATGAGTTAGCAAATAAGGTGATGAAATATATATACAAAAAATGACATTTTTCAATGGGTATGGTTGAAATTCATTGAAAACATATAGATGAGTCGATATACAAAATTTGAGAAAGATTGAAGGTAACTTGGACTAATTTGGTATCAAAATTCTTAGTTAAAATCGAGTTCAAAAAATTCTTCTGCGACATATGTATCAAACATGTATCACGTATGTATCTCACACACAAGTATACATGTGATACACATTTGAAATAAATATGATACATATGTGATACGCAAATGATACACAGTGTGATACACATATTATTTTTTTCATGTTCATCTTATACTTCGACTTTTCAATTCAAACCACCTCAAAATTCTACCAAATCATCCCAAAACTGAGATTCAAGTTCCTTAAGATGTACCCAATCGATTCTAATAACACCAACTCAAAAGAAAGCAAAAATTTGACCCTTTTTTTGGCTACAAATAGATAATTGACTAATATATTAATATTGGGCTAATATTAGTAATATTTTTTATGAATTCATTAATTTTTGTAATAAGCTACTTATAAATGGATATAGCCTATAGTTTTCTTTTAAAGGACTTGTACAAACAAAACTTTGTAAGGTCCCAGTTTAAGTTATTACTAAAGACTAAATTATTAATTAATCTCAATCACCAGTATTTCTGTTTTTTTTTCTTCATAATTAAATGCAACTAAAAAGTATGTATACAAATCTATTTCATGGCTGACAATTTTATTAGTACATGACACTGTTTAGCTTGCTACTTCGATTAATATAGTTAGGGGAGTGCCAAAATTAAATTTATAGTGTATATAATTTCCCCGAGTGTTATTCTATTGAGATGAAAATTACTGAAGCAAACCAAGTGACTTAATACCCTGTTTGGCCAAGCAGCAAAAAATAATTTATTTTGAAAAGTATTTTTTTTTCAAAAAATATTTTTTTAAAAGTACTTTTGGTGAGAATCGGTTTGTATTTGGTTAATTAATTTGAAAAGTACTTATGAGCAGAAATTAGTGTTTGACCAAGCTTTTAAAAATTATTTCTAAGTGTATTTTTCTCAAAATTACTTTTAGAAAAAGTGATTTCGAAGAGATGTTGTTTTTTTCTGTTTCTCCAAAAATGATTATGTTTCTCCTCAATTTTTTTTTTTTTTTTTAAAGTTTGGCCAAATACTTTAATTTAAAAAAAAACCAGTGATTTTCGAACGCAGTCGAAAAAGCTTTGTCAAACAGGCTATAAGCAAATCAAAAGGTGAAAACATTGGGTCTAAGCGCAATGATTTGGACCGTGAAAAGTAGGAATTATGTGAGGGTTTCTTTTACCAAAAATGAAAAATAAAGAAGTGGGGTCTTTTACTTCTTTTTTGCATTATATACCAAAAGTTGGAACCATCTGATGTCTCCATCACCCTCTCAAATAATATTACGAAAAAAGTTTATCAACACTATTTATTTACATTACATCTATCTATATTTGTGAGATACGTATTTTATATATGTATTTTATATATGTTTACCCGAAAAACGAATAGAGTTGAATTTATACGTAGTTTTAAGGATACGTAGTATAACTTGGTACAAATTAAAAAAATAAGTAGAAATATATTGAATATTGATTGTAAAAAAGGAATGGAATACAAACCCAAATTAAGTAGAGAATGATTTATAAACGAGCAAGATGATTCAATGCCCAAAGCCCAAAGCCCAAAAAAGAATAATTTTTACTATATGTGTGTAAATCTCAATAATCTTTGAAATGTGAGAGTGTCTTGAGGTCTGAATGTTGAAAATTCAATGTCCCTTACAGAAATGATAGTCACTCTTCATATAGTAGAGGAATCCTACTTTGGATATAACTAAAAATACATAATGGGAATCCCGTGATAAATTAGTTAATTAGTTTTTCCTTAATTCTTACCGAGATTCTCTCCCCTAGTGCGGCTACACCGGCTCTTTGTCTCTTAGCTCGATCTTGGTCGGTCTTGATATTGGTCGATCTCTGGATTTCGAGCTCGATATTGACTCGAGCTCGATATTGTCTCGAGTTTGGTATTGATCGGTCTCTCGCTCTTGAGCTCGCTAACACCACTTCACATCATAGCTCGATATTGACTTGAGCTCGATATTGCCTCGAGCTCGGTATTTATCGGTCTGGATCTCGAGCTTGATAACTCTACTTCATATTATATCTCGATATTATAATGACTACCCTCGGTACATTATGTTCCAATCTTGACTAATTATACGAAGGGCAAACTCGATTTTTACCGTATACAAATAGTCCCCTCGTTTCTCGGAAAGAATATGGCGAGAAATGATATGATTTTTCAACCTCTGACTAGATACACACTGACATCTGCGTCGAGCCAAATTATGAACCGTCATTGCTGAAACGTCAGTAACCAAGGCATTAAATATGCGTCAAACGATGGTTGGTCACTGCTGATTTTGAACCGTCATTGCCAAATCTATAAATAGCCCCCTTCTTCATTATTTTAAACCTTTACCTTTAACTCTTCTCATTCCAACCTTCGCAGTTCTTCGCCTTCTCCAAAGTTCTCTATTTCCAACTTTAAGAATTTCTTTTCTTGTTTTTCGTCAAACACCAAAATATTTCAATTTTCCATCTTTTTTGTTCTTGAAAATTTAGATAGCCAATATATCTAAAACCGTTCCTCAGAAAGAGGCTGCTTCCTCATCTCGGTCGGCCGGTGAGAAACCGGTGGTGGAGCCACGCCTCGAAGAACTTGTTCCCGGGGGATGCGTTATCGATTCTGACTTTAAGGTTGAGAAACCTTCGTCGGTTGCTGGTCGATCTGAATCGGTATCGAGATATATATGCTCGATACCTCAAAGCCTTATTGATTTGGTGAAGAAAGATTGTGGTTGGGAGAACAAAGAGGTTGTAATACCGGTACCGGAGGAAGCGATCACTGCCCACGTGGAAGGGTACTTGAGTGTTTACACTTATCCTTTTACGCCGGGTCCCCTCGATCAGATCATCATCGACTTCTACAAAAAGTACCAAGTAACCCTCAGCCAAATACATCCTTCTTTCTGGAGGATTGTAATACGGCTTCGTTTCTTTGTGAGCAAAATCGACGGTCTTCCCTTCACCCTCGACCACCTCATAAGATTATATAGCCCTCATCTTTACCGAGGTGGGCTGATAGAGCTTCTACGTCGGGCCACCAAGGCGTTCACCTCGAGCATAGATGAAGACAAAGATCTAGGTTGGATGAGCCAGTTTGTTCGAGTGAAGAACTCGGACTTAATCCCCGCTGAGAGTATGCCATTTTCCGAGAAATGGAATATGAACCGTAAGTGTGATTCTGTTTTAGCTTTTGTTATTTTTACTTCTTCATCTTTAATTATCAGTGTTTTTCTTTACACAACCATTGCTTGGATGCCGGGAGCGGTTTCCCATCTCGAGAACTGGGTCAGGATCCTAGTTTCGACGTCGACATTTGCCGAGCGCGCATGGTGCGATTTGTCAAAGGGCCAGTGGAAAGCTCGTACTCATGGTAAACCTTCTTCTTTACTCATCGATTTGCTTATTGTTCAAGTATTTTTTCAGGAATAAGTTTTACTTACTTTTCTTTCTTCGTAGGTCTCGAAAAAGATGCGGTTAGGAGACCCCAACCAGGTGATGAAGAAGTTTTATCGCCTTCCTCAAAATCGGAGAAGGCCATTAAGAGAAAAATGGCCTCGGACTCTGAGGGACAAAAACCCAAAAAGAGAGCGGCTCGTAAACCCAAGGTGAACGTAATCCCTTTGATCATGGAGTCATTCCTGAGTCTAAGGGATGGAGAAGAAGAAGAAAATGATTCCGGGTTGTTGGTCAGTGCCCGGGCTAGTACCGATACTCAAAATACTTCGGTATCGGTGGGAGTTGATACTGCTTTGACCAGGCTTGATGAGGTCGAGGAGGGGACTTCAACCCAAGTTCCCGAGCCGAGGGAGACCAAGGATGTTTTACCTCGGGGTAAAGGGACCGTCGAAGAGGCGGTGAATGCCGGTGCACAAACCGAGCTTGGGTCTCCCGAAGACGGAGACGGTGCCCCAAAAGACCTACTCGGGGCGATAGAGATCGGGGATTCCCCCTCTTTCCCTTCTTTTTCCCAATCAATGATACGTGATGCTCAAACTATGGAGATTTGTCACGGGGAAGGGGCCCATGGAGGGGATGATCCTTTCTGTGGTTATTTTATCGGGGTAGAAGATATCACCGGCCCGAGTGACTTGGAGGCTCCGAAGAAGAGCTCGAGCGAGGTGAGAGCGCCTTGCCTATTTAACAAAGCCCAACAGCCCCTGAATCGGGTAAGTTCGTACTTTCTTTGCCAATTTTCATACTTGTGTTTTCCTTTCCTTGTATAATCCCTTCTTATTTTTTTAGGATTCCGTGCTTCATCACGGAGCAGTTTTCCAATCCCGAGGGGAGCTGAGCCGGTACGAGGCTGAAGTTCAAAAGCTTACTGAGGAGAGAGATGCCTTAAAGCTTCTCAATGAGCAGAGAGAAGGAGAAATAAAAGGACTTCGGGCCGAGCTGGAAGCATCTCGGAAAGAACAAGCTAAGCTGGCCGAGCAGGTATAAAGAATCTTTGAATTTAATGATATTGACTCGGGATTGATGGCTAATAATTTGGTCCCGTGGTTCAAGAAAAAGTTCGATGCGATTAGGTAGCTTCATACTGAAGTGGACACAGTGAAATCGGAGGCCGAGGAGTGGAAGAAGAATATCGACCGCCTCGCCTCAGAAAAGGAGACTGCCCGAACTCAACTGGCTTTGGCTGAGGCCCAACTTCGAAGATTAAAAGAGATAGCCTTGGTGCAAGCCAAGAAAATCGAGGAGTTTCGATCTCAGTTGAGCTCAGCAAATTCTGATCGAGAGATGTTGGACATAGAACTTGCAGCGGCCAAAATAGAGGTCGAGAAAACGATGGCCAATGCTGATGCAATGGTGGCCGTTTATCGATCTGATGCCGAAGCTACTCAAGTTTGAGCAAAGGAGGTTGCTGAGGCTGCTCAGGCTCGGGCAAACTGGGTTGCCGAGCACGCTAAATGGCAGTCTCGAAAGGAGACTCTTGAAGAGATTCATGCTCGTGGCTTCAATCTAACAGCCGAGATCGAAAAAGCTAAGGAGCTTGAAGCCGAAACCAGGGTGTTGGCCTTTCCCGATGATAATGATACCGGGAACACGAGCGGATCTGAAAGTGAAGGGGGCCTCGAGGGCGAAGATGCTGCTCCCGGAGAGGACTAAGATTCTTCTAATATTTTTTGTGCTTCTTATAAGACTGTTTTGGTCATTTGTAAAGAAATTTGATCGGGTCGTCTCGCCCCTGTAAATGATTTTGACATGAATATAAAAACTTTCTTCCTTTCATATCTTCTGAATCTTTCGCCTTTTGTTAACTTGTACAAAGGTCAAAAGTGCCTTAGCATTGAATAATTTATTCGGAGGTCCAAGATTGAGATATTAAGGACCGATAGTGAGTATTTCACTCGACCGTTTCTTATAGGTAGTCCCCGAGTGAATGCTCAAACTCGAACTGAGGTAGCCCTTAGGCTTGATAGATAGATGTCAAATGAAATGATTTGCTCAAACTTGAAGTAGAGTAACCTTTTTAAGCTTGACACGTAGTCCCCAGTTCGGGGTAATAGTTCGAACTTGAATCAATGTAGCCCTTGGGCTTTGTGGGTAAGTGAGAATGATTTCTCGGGCTCGAAGTAAGAGTAGCCTTTAGGCTTAATGGTCGAGTGAGTATTTTCTTGAACTCGAAATGAGAGTAGCCCTTAGGCTTAATGATCGAGTGAGTGTTTGCTCGAACTTGAAGAAAAGGTAGCTCTTAGGCTTAATGATCGAGTGAGTATTTGCTCGAACTTGATGAAAAGGTAGCCCTTAGGCTTAATGGTTGAGTGAGTGTTTGCTCGAACGCGAAGAAAGAGTAGCCCTTAGGCTTAATGGTCGAGTGAATGTTTGCTCGAACTCAAAGAAAGAGTAGCTCTTAGGCTTAATGGTCGAGTGAGTGTTTACTCGAACTCGAAGAAATCAAGAAAGAGTATCCCTTAGGCTTAATGATCGAGTGAGGGTTTGCTCGAACTCGAATTAAAAATAGACCTTAGGCTTAATGGTCGAGTGAGTGTTTGCTTGAACTCGGAATGAGAGTATCTCTTAGGCTTAATGATCGAGTGAGTATTTGCTCGAACTCGAAAAAAGGGTAGCCCTTAGGCTTAATGGTCGAGTGAGTGTTTGCTTGAACTCGAAGAAAGAGTAGCCCTTAGGCTTGCATTGTTTTCTCTATGGGCAGATGTCATATGGTCGAGTGAGTGCTTGCTCAAACTCGAAATGAGAGTAGCCCTTAGGCTTAATGATCAAGTGAGTGTTTGCTCGAGCTCGAAGAAAGGGTAGCCCTTAGGCTTAATGGTCGAGTGAGTGTTTGCTCGAACTCGAATTAAGAGTTGCCCTTAGGCTTAATGGTCGAGTGAGTATTTGCTCAAACTCGAAATAAGAGTAGCCCTTAGGCTTAATGATCGAGTGAGTATTTTCTCGAACTCGAAGAAAGGGTAGCCCTTAGGCTTAACGGTCGAGTGTGTGTTTGCTCAAAGTCGAATTAAGAGTAGCCCTTAGGCTTAATGGTCGAGTGAGTGTTTGCTCGAACTCGAAGAAAGAGTAACCCTTAGGCTTAATGGTCGAGTGAGGGTTTGCTCGAACTCGAGTTAATGTAGCCCTTAGGCTTTATGGTCGAGTGATTATTTGCTCGAACTCGAGTTAATGTAGCCCTTAGGCTTAATGGTTGAGTGAGTGCTTGCTCGAACTCGAACTAGTGTAGCCCTTAGGCTTTATGGAGCTCGTTCTCGTTGATTTTTCGGTTGGCAGTCCCCGATTTATGGGGTAATTATTCAAACTTCGATCATGGTCGGCCCTTAAGCCTGCTTACATAATAGATCGGGAACATGAAGTAGAAGAATCTTTCTGAGATATGAGATATCGGTAAAGAAGAAATTTCTCTTTATAATTCATTATACATGTGTTCATATTTTGTGCCAGGGCTCACGCAAACTACGCGGGCATGGTTCGTCTGACCATTTGGCCCTTACAAATTTTTCCTATCGACAACCCGTTGCCATGAAGTAACGTTCTTGCATTGAACTTGATANCTTAGGCTTAATGGTCGAGTGAGTGTTTACTCGAACTCGAAGAAATCAAGAAAGAGTATCCCTTAGGCTTAATGATCGAGTGAGGGTTTGCTCGAACTCGAATTAAAAATAGACCTTAGGCTTAATGGTCGAGTGAGTGTTTGCTTGAACTCGAAGAAAGAGTAGCCCTTAGGCTTGCATTGTTTTCTCTATGGGCAGATGTCATATGGTCGAGTGAGTGCTTGCTCAAACTCGAAATGAGAGTAGCCCTTAGGCTTAATGATCAAGTGAGTGTTTGCTCGAGCTCGAAGAAAGGGTAGCCCTTAGGCTTAATGGTCGAGTGAGTGTTTGCTCGAACTCGAATTAAGAGTTGCCCTTAGGCTTAATGGTCGAGTGAGTATTTGCTCAAACTCGAAATAAGAGTAGCCCTTAGGCTTAATGATCGAGTGAGTATTTTCTCGAACTCGAAGAAAGGGTAGCCCTTAGGCTTAACGGTCGAGTGTGTGTTTGCTCAAAGTCGAATTAAGAGTAGCCCTTAGGCTTAATGATCGAGTGAGTATTTTCTCGAACTCGAAGAAAGGGTAGCCCTTAGGCTTAACGGTCGAGTGTGTGTTTGCTCAAAGTCGAATTAAGAGTAGCCCTTAGGCTTAATGATCGAGTGAGTATTTTCTCGAACTCGAAGAAAGGGTAGCCCTTAGGCTTAACGGTCGAGTGTGTGTTTGCTCAAAGTCGAATTAAGAGTAGCCCTTAGGCTTAATGATCGAGTGAGTATTTTCTCGAACTCGAAGAAAGGGTAGCCCTTAGGCTTAACGGTCGAGTGTGTGTTTGCTCAAAGTCGAATTAAGAGTAGCCCTTAGGCTTAATGATCGAGTGAGTATTTTCTCGAACTCGAAGAAAGGGTAGCCCTTAGGCTTAACGGTCGAGTGTGTGTTTGCTCAAAGTCGAATTAAGAGTAGCCCTTAGGCTTAATGGTCGAGTGAGTGTTTGCTCGAACTCGAAGAAAGAGTAACCCTTAGGCTTAATGGTCGAGTGAGGGTTTGCTCGAACTCGAGTTAATGTAGCCCTTAGGCTTTATGGTCGAGTGATTATTTGCTCGAACTCGAGTTAATGTAGCCCTTAGGCTTAATGGTTGAGTGAGTGCTTGCTCGAACTCGAACTAGTGTAGCCCTTAGGCTTTATGGAGCTCGTTCTCGTTGATTTTTCGGTTGGCAGTCCCCGATTTATGGGGTAATTATTCAAACTTCGATCATGGTCGGCCCTTAAGCCTGCTTACATAATAGATCGGGAACATGAAGTAGAAGAATCTTTCTGAGATATGAGATATCGGTAAAGAAGAAATTTCTCTTTATAATTCATTATACATGTGTTCATATTTTGTGCCAGGGCTCACGCAAACTACGCGGGCATGGTTCGTCTGACCATTTGGCCCTTACAAATTTTTCCTATCGACAACCCGTTGCCATGAAGTAACGTTCTTGCATTGAACTTGATATATTCAAGGGGAAATGCCCCCAGTATTCGAGGTTGATCGTAAAAAGGCCTCAGATACTGTTGAATTGTTCTAAGTTAGCACGATCAATGGTTGCCTCATTAAAAACCTTGCCGAAAAACCTATTTGGGACAAAACCGGTCTAAGGAAAAAAGATTGCAATGCGTGCTTTCAGACCTAAAGGCTTTGAGTTGAATAATTCATCCCTGTTTCTGGTCGAACACCTGCAAGGGTTAATTTATTAATAGAAATGAACACGGGAGGGTCGTACCTTAGTAGTAGTATCATTTTAGGTGTGACACGTTCTAATTGCTCGGTAGTTGTTTGCCGTTTATCACGCCGAGTTTGTAGGATCTTTTTTCGATGATTTTGAAAACCTGATTTGGTCCTTCCCAGTTCGGACCCGGTTTCCCTTCATTCAATTTTTGGGTGTTGAGGGTGACTTTTCTTAGTACCAAGTCCCCGATTTTAAAATGTCGAAGATTGGTTCTTCGATTATAGTATCTTTCGATCCACTATTTTTGGGCAGCCAATCGAACGAGAGAGGCCTCTCGTCTTTCGTCCAATAATTCTAGACTCGTGTTCATGGTCTCGTTATTCGACTCCTTTGTTGCATATCGAAACCTGATGCTAGGTTCTTCGACTTCAACCAGGATCAGAGTTTCGGCGCCATAGACCAACGAGAATGGTGTTGCTCCGATACTGGATTTCGATGTTGTGCGATATGCCCATATGACCTCGGGTAGTATTTCTCTCCATTTTGCTTTGGCGTCGGTCAATCTCTTCTTAAGATTTTGGATGATGGTTTTGTTGGTCGATTCAGCTTGTTCATTTCCCCTGGGATGGTACGGTATTGATAGGATCCTTTTGATCTTGTGATTCTCGAGAAATGTAGTTACCTGGGTACCGATGAATTGTTTTCTATTATCACATACAATTTCGGATGGCATCCCGAATCGACATATGATGTGGTCCCAAATGAAGTCTATCGCTTCTTTTTCTTAGTCTTTATCGAAAGCATGTTCTTCAACTCATTTAGAGAAATAATCAGTCATAAACAAAATAAACTGAGCTTTACCTGGGGTCGTTGGTAGGGGGTCGATGATGTCCATTCCCCATTTCATGAAAGACCATGGAGATAAGACCGAGTGGAGTAGCTCCCCGGGTTTATGGATCATGGGCGCATGTCTTTGGCATTTGTAGCATTTTCGAACGAACTCCCTAGTATCTTTGCCCATATCGGTCCAATAATACCCTGTTCTGATTGTTTTATGGACCAGCGAATCGGCACCGGAATGGCTTTCACAAGCGCCCTCGTGAATTTCCCGTAGGATGTAATCGGTATCTCCTCGTCCCAAACATATTTCCAATGGTCCATCGAACGTCCTTCTAAGCAACGTTCAGTCTTCGGACAGGGTGAACCGTGCTGCCTTTATGCACAAAGCTCTCGATTCCTTTGGATCTGAAGGAAGCTTCCCGTTCTTGAAGTACTTTATATATTTGTTTCTCCAATCCCAGATTAGACTTGTGGAGTTTATTTCGGCGTGACCTTCTTTCGATCACCGATCTTATGAGTTGTACGACAGTCCCCGAGTTGAGTTCGTCATCTTCCACCGATGAACCTAAGTTTGCAAGAGCGTCGGCCTCGCTGTTCTGTTCTCAGGGTACATATTGCAAATTCCATTCTTTAAATTGACGTAGAGTTACCTGTAATTTATCCAAGTACCTCTGCATTCAATTTTTTCGGACTTCAAAAGTCCCGTTAACTTGGTTTACCACGAGGAAGGAATCACACTTAGCCTTTACGACCTCCGCTCCCAAGCTTCTAGCTAGTTCAAGACCTGAAATCATGGCCTCATACTCGGCCTCATTGTTAGTCAATTTTGTAGTTCTGATAGAATGTCTAACTACATTACCTGTGGGTTATTTTAGTACAATGCCTAATCCGGACCCCTTCACATGCGAGGCACTGTTCGTGAAAAGGGTCCAGACTCCCGAAGAGGTACCAGATTTTATCAGCAGCTCTTTTTCAATCTCGGGTACGAGGGACGGCGAAAAGTCAGCCACGAAGTCCGCCAATATTTGAGATTTGATAGCGATTCGGGGTCGATACTCGATATCGTACCCACCGATTTCTATGGCCCATTTGGCCAATCGACCCGAAAGCTCGGGTATGTATAAAATGTTTCGAAGAGGATAAGTTGTTACAACATGTATCGGATGAGATTGGAAATATGTTTTTAATTTCCTAGAGGTGCTTATTAAAGCAAGCGCTAATTTTTCTAAGTGTGGATATCTATTTTCGGCCTCGCCTAAGGTCCGACTGACATAATAAATAGGGAATTACATACCTCGTTCTTCTCGAACCAGGACTCCACTTACTGCTATCTCTAAGACAGCTAAGTACAAGTAAAGTTGTTCGTCCACTTTCGGGGTATGAAGCAGAGGCGGGCTCGATAAATACCACTTTAGTTCTTCCAAAGCCTGCTGGCATTCCGGATTCCATGCAAAGTTGCTTTTCTTTTTAAGCAGTGAGAAAAATCGGTGGCTCCTATCTGAGGATCTCGAAATGAATCATCTCAGGGCAGCTATCCTCCTTGTTAACCTTTACACGGCCTTCACATTATCTACTACCGTGATGTCCTCGATAGCTTTGATTTTATCGGGGTTGATCTCGATTCCTCGGTTGGATACCATGAAACCAAGAAACTTGCCCGAGCCAACCCCGAATGCACATTTTTTGGGGTTGAGCTTCATATTGTACTTATTTAGTACGTTGAAAGTTTCCTGCAAATGCTTTAACTGGTCCTCTGCTCGCAGGGACTTAACTAACATGACATCAATATAAACTTCTATTGATTTTCCTATTTGTTTTTCAAACATTCGATTTACTAGGCGCTGATAAGTTTCGCCAGCACTTTTTAGACCGAATGGCATTACGTTATAACAGTAGGTACCGTACTTAGTGATAAATGAGGTCTTTTCCTGATCCTACGGGTTCATCTGTATCTGGTTGTACCCAGAGTAGGCATCAAGAAAACTGAGAGTCTCGTGGTCATGGCATCTAGGCAAAGGAAAGGAATCCTTAAGGCATGCTTTGTTCAGGTCTTTATAATCTATACACATTCTAAGTTTGTTTCCTTTCTTAGGGACAACCACCACATTTGCTAGCCATTCGAGGTATTTTACTTCTCGAATGGATCCTATTTTAAGAAGTTTGTTTACCTAGTCCTTGATGAAGACATGTTTGACCTCGTACTGGGGCTTTCTTCTTTGCTTTACCGGATGGAATTTTGGATCCAAGCTCAGTCTATGAGTGGTTATTTCCAGTGGGATCCTTGTTATATCAAGATGGGACCAAGCGAAACAGTTCATGTTAGCTATAAGAAATTGAATAAGCTTTTTTTTGAGCTCGGGATCTAACTTCGTGCCAAGGCATACCTTTTGCTCGGGCAGATGTTCGATTAGCGTGATTTGCTCCAGTTTTTTGACCATTTATTGGGTAGCGTCGGAATCATCGGGGACCACAAAGGATCGAGGGACCCCATAGTCATCGTCTTCGTCAGTCTTCTGATTCTCTAGTTAGGTCGAGGCTGACGTTTGTGATTGCTATTTGGTGTCATGTTCCTCCTTCGAATCTGATCCATTTGTCGATGATAGTGAGGATATCGGAATCACTTCATCGACGGCAAACATTTCTTTTGCGGCTGGTTGCTCCCCATAGACCGTTTTGATTCCCTCCGATGTTGGGAATTTCAGAACCTTATGAAGGGTCGAGGGCATTGCTCTCATGTTGTGGATCCATGGCCTCCCGAACAGGGCGTTATATCTTATATCGCCCTCGATTATGTGGAACTTCATTTCTTGGATGATCCCGGCCACGTTTACTGCCAAGATTATCTCGCCCTTAGTAGTTTCACATGCCATATTAAATCTGTTCAGTACCAGGGTAGCGGGTACGACCCGGTCCTGTAGACCGATTTGCTCTATGATCCTTGATCAAATAATGTTGGCCTAACTACCTGGATTAATTCATAAGTACTTGAGTTTTATTCATAAGTACATATATTACCAGTGCATCATTATGGGGTTGCATGATTCCTTCCGCGTCTTCGTCACTAAAGGACAATGTTCCTTTAGGTGTGTAATCGTGAGTCCGAGATCGCTTCTCTCTTACAATAGACATCTTAGTGCGTTTAAGAACCGGTACCTGGGGGACATCGATCCCCCCAATGATCATGTGGATGATGTGTTATGGCTCTTCTTGTTCATTTTGTCTATTAAAATTTCTATTTTTGAAATGGTTTTTAGCCCGGTCACTCAAAATTCTCGAAGGTGCCCTTCATTGAATAAACGGGCTACCTCCTCTCTCAACTGCTTGCAGTCTTCGGTTCTGTGGCCATGGGTGCCATGATATTTGCACATTTGATTGGGATTTCTCTGTGCTGGATCGGACTGTAGAGGTCGAGGCCACTTAGTATCTTTGATGTGTCTGATAGCCGACACGATGGCGGATGCATTAATGTTGAAGTTATATTGTGATAATCGTGGTGCTTTCTTAGGTCCGATATGCCTGTCGAACCCATTCTTATTCATCAGCCCCGAGACCATTGGCCTCGATCACTTCTCTTTTCGCCTCGTACAGAGTTGCGTGTAGGTTCGCTACACATATGATCTCCGTTATACGGCCGATATCGGTCCTTGTTCGACATTGGTTCTCGGTCGATGTCCCTTTTAATAACGGACCCAGAACCCAACTGGTCATCTTCAACTCTGATCTTCGATTGATATCGATTGTGCATATCGGCCCAGTTAACAGTCGGGTACTCGACCAAATTCTGCTTCAACTGTCGTGAAACCATCGAACTTCGTTCGTTCAGTCCTTGAGTGAAAGCTTGTACATCCCAATCGTCCATGACTGGTGGTAGATTCATTCATTCCATTTTAAAATGAGATATGAACTCTCTTAGCATCTCGTTTTCTTTTTTGCTTCACCTTGAAAAGGTTCGACTTCTTGGTCTCGACCTTTATGGCTCCGGCGTGTGCTTTTACGAAAGAATCTGCAAGCATAAAAAAAGAAACAATAGATTTAGGCGGTAAATTATGATACCATATCATTACCCCCTTTGACAGGTTTTCCCCAGACTTCTTCAATAGTACGGATTCGGTCTCGTCGTCTTCTAGATTATTCTCTTTAATGGCATATGTGTAAGAGGTGACATGTTCATTGGGGTCGGTCGTTCCATTATATTTAGGAATTTCGGGCATGCGAAACTTCTTGGGGATCTGTTTAGGAGCCGCGCTCGGGGGGAAAGGTTTTTGTACAAATTTTTTGGAATCCAAGCCCTTCAATACCGGTGATGCCCCCGGGATATGATCGACCCTGGAGTTATAAGTTTATATTTTTTTCATTTGCTTCAATCCTCTTTTCTCTTGACTCAATTCGTTTTGTCAGTTCCTCTAATATCTTAATAATTTCGAGATTAGTCTCTGATTCATGTTCATTTGATCTTACTACAGCTGGCCCCGTTTCGTGGGTGACTTCTCGGGGTGGACCGGGCTCGGCCCTACTCGGTGCCTGGGTTTGGCTCTGCAACTGAGCTATTGCTACCTGTTGAGCTTGCAACATTTTGAAAATCATACGCACGCTGATCCCGTCTTCTCTAACATTTTGGGTATTTCGAAATGCAGGTCAAGTTCCACCATGAATGTTGTTTTCGGGGTCGAAACGTTGGTTCGCCTCGATGGACACATGTGAATTAACGTCGATTGGATATGCGGCCCGAGTTCCAATGGGATCGACGAGTGGCCTTTCATCCCCGGTTGTCAGGTTGTTGTTCTCATCTTAAAGGCCAACTTCGTTGTCAATAGGTATGGCCATTAATTGAGAGTTTGTCATTTTTAACCTGAAATCAAAGACACTTCCAAGAGCAAGTGTAAAATGGTGTATTTTGCAGAGATTCGTACCAAATAACCATTGTTATCCTTAGCCCCATGGTGGACGCCAAACTGTTTACCCGAAAAACGAATAGAGTTGAATTTATACGTAATTCTAAAGATATGTGGTATAACTTGGTGCAAATTGAAAACATAAGTAGAAATATATCGAATATTGATTGTAAAAAAGGAATGGAGTGAAAACCCAAATTGAGTAGAGAATGATTTACAAAAGAGCAAGATGAATCAATGCGCAAAGCCCCAAAAAGGATAATCTTTACTATATGTGTGTAAATCTCAATAATCTTTGAAATGTGAGAGTGTTTTGAGGTTTGAATGTTGAAAAATCAATGTCCCTTACAGAAATGATAGTCACTCTTCATATAGTGGAGGAATCCTACTTTGGATATAATTAAAAATACATGGTGGGGATCCCATGATAGATTAGTTAATTAGCTTTTCCTTAATTCCCGTAGAGACTCTCTCCCCTAGTGCGGCTACAACGGCTCTTTGTCTCTTATCTCGATCTTGGTCGGTCTTGGTATTGGTCGATCTCTGGATCTCGAGCTCGATAACACCACTTCACATCATAGCTCGATATTGACTTGAGCTCGATATTGCCTCGAGTTCGGTATTGATTGGTCTGGATCTCGAGCTCAATAACCCGGCTTCATATTATATCTCGATATTATAATGACGACCCTCGGTCCATTATGTTTCAATCTTGACTAATTATACGAAGGGCAAACTCGGTTTTGACCGTATACAATATATACACTTTCATTACTTAGTCGTGATAAATAATATGAATTTCATTTTAGTTTGTGAAATGTAAGGAATTATTTGACTTAATGTTAACACCGAGTGTAAATATTTTCCATCATAAAAGCGTAATGCAGTTATTTCAAGACAATCGTGATAATTTAGGAATAACCAACTTTCATGGAGGGTCTTTTCTAAACCAAAGAACAAA
Organism: Nicotiana otophora; assembly: GCA_000715115.1. Classification (NCBI taxonomy): domain Eukaryota; kingdom Viridiplantae; phylum Streptophyta; class Magnoliopsida; order Solanales; family Solanaceae; genus Nicotiana; species Nicotiana otophora. The sequence goes on along the minus strand of AWOL01S0094824.1, from coordinate 9,221 downwards.
ACAATCTTTTATACGGTATTAAAAGGGGAAAATGACACTCTATAACCGTTCTCAAAAAAATAACCGAAAAATATATATCTATTGTATACTTTATATATATATATATATATATATAAAATATATTATATACAAATATTATACAAATTTTATATACTTTTTCGATTATCAAATATAAATAGTTTTTGCTTCGAGCTAAAAGTGATAATGTCTCTTATCTCGATCTTGGTCGGTCTTGGTATTGGTCGATCTCTGGATCTCGAGCTCGATAACACCACTTCATATCATAGCTCGATATTGACTTGAGCTCGATATTGCCTCGAGTTCGGTATTGATTGGTCTGGATCTCGAGCTCAATAACCCGGCTTCATATTATATCTCGATATTATAATGACGACTCTCGGTCCATTATGTTTCAATCTTGACTAATTATACGAAGGGCAAACTCGATTTTGACCGTATACAATATATACACTTTCATTACTTAGTCGTGATAAATAATATGAATTTCATTTTAGTTTGTGAAATGTAAGGAATTATTTGACTTAATGTTAACACCGAGTGTAAATATTTTCCATCATAAAAGCGTAATGCAGTTATTTCAAGACAATCATGATAATTTAGGAATAACCAACTTTCATGGAGGGTCTTTTCTAAACCAAAGAACAAAACAATCTTTTATACGGTATTAAAAGGGGAAATGACACTCTATAACCGTTCTCAAAAAAATAGCCGAAAAATATATATTTATTGTATACTTTATATATATATATAATATGTTATATATAAATATTATACAAATTTTATATATACTTTTTCGATTATCAANATAACCGTTCTCAAAAAAATAACCGAAAAATATATATCTATTGTATACTTTATATATATATATAATATGTTATATATAAATATTATACAAATTTTATATATACTTTTTCGATTATCAAATATAAATAGTTTTTGTTTCGAGCTAAAAGTGATAACGCCGCTAATTGAATTGTCAGGTAAAATCAATCCGACAAGTATGAGCCCACCATAATCAAAAGATAAAATATTATTCGTGTGAGAGTTTATAAGAGAAAAAAGGTAGGAAAACCGTTATGTGACAAATGACGATTTCTTAGTTTGTAAGTAAGGGGAAGTGACTTCCACTAAAATATGTACACTTGGATATAAGTTTGCCACTTGGCAATACATTAACTATAGCCCATATATTATTGAAAGTGTCCAAATTAAAGTGTCAAGTCAGCTCATTGGAAAAAAGATACTCTAGCAAAGTAGCCAAATAATGGAACGAAAATCTAGTACTAACTACTAAGTGAGCAGTATATCAATATAACGGGATGTTAATTATTCCCAACAAACGAATAAGCTTACGGCCTTACATGTCGTTTGGTACTAGAGTTAAAAGGAAAATAATCTCTAAATAAAATTTTGAATTGTATTTATTTCATATTTGATTATAAATATTAGCTAATCTCGAAATAAGTTTTATCTTAAAATGATAAAATTAGTTATTCTATATAGAAGGTAGATAGGTAATCCATGGCATTTCTATGGGATATTCCATCCTATAGAATATCCTTGTTTATCCCGTCATTATATCAAATAACAGTGTAAAAAACAAGATAATAATAATAAGAGAACTGTTTGACCAAAAAATATAATCTCCGGTTAAACTATTAAGTTTACATAGTATGAGGTTAAATCTAACTAAGGATAATAACTCTAGATATTAAGCACAAAAACGTATAGTAGATTGGACAGATTCCGCATATGGTTGGTGATAATAAATATAAAATAAAGCAAGCACATTAAGGGTGATATAACTAACAATAAATGTCAATAAATGGCATTTAAGTAAATAGAGAAAATGATTCATCCGATAATAGATGGGTGGGACGAGTATTTTGTCTGACAATGATGAATGACAGATAAATCCAAGATTCGTATGAACGATCTTCGGATCTGATGGAAAAGTGAGGAATAATATATGAACAAGAATATTTGTAAAAAGGTAATCTTTGTATTTTTGCGAGAGAGAGAATCCTCTTCTCAAAAGTGTTCTTATCAGAATCAATATTACCTACCCTTATTATTGCCTCTTCTTTCTATATCTCTGGGGCCTTTTTCCTAGGAAACCCTAATAGTACAAATGCAGGAAATATCCATTAGAATATTCTCTTTTCGTACCCTATCCTGACAAATTAGCTGTTACAAGTCTTATTATCAATAGTCAATCTCGACCTCGACCTCGACCCTCGCTGACATCTTGACTGCGATCTGTCAATATCTCGACCACGACTCATGTCGGCACCTCGTCCATTTAACTCCTATAAATAGGGATCTGAGGCTATTTATGTTTGTTTTGCATTCTCCTAATATCGAATCCCCTGTGTTTCTTTCCTTCATTCTCTATACTGAACCACAGTCTCCTTTTTGCTTCATCGTTGCGTGTCCACTCTCCTTATCCCAACGATCTTCGTTGCTTCCAACTCCTATGCTTAAAAAATCCTCCTTTAAGAATATGGTTAACGCACCCTCTAGCTCCAGAATGGCGGTTAACCCTACCCTCTTGGCGGTACGTATGCCTCTTCATAGCGACGATGTTTCTGTTGCCCCTAAGGATGATAGATTTCCTATTGTGGAGGAAATAATTTCTCATAGTGAAAAGACTAGATCTGACTTTTCAAAGTTACCTGAAGACGATCTTGAGGTCTCAGAATCGGTGATGAACGAGGTTGATCCGCTGAATTTAGGGCAAAGTTCAGAATTCCGACTCACATCGATTTGGTTCCGTCGGGACGCGACTTGGTACAAATACACCGCCCAGGATATTGCACGTTCTACGCGTATCCATTCTATGTAGGCTATTCCTTTCCTCTTCTCCCATTAGCGGAGGAATTTTGCCGCTACTATGGCGTCTGCTCGGCCCAACTCTCCCCTTACATTTACAATTTTATCCGCATGTTGATGAAATATGCGGAGTTGGTTGGCCGTGGGGTCTCTCTTCGCCACCTGATGCACCTCTTCGCCCCTACTTTCTATAGGGGGCGATGTTGCATGTTCGTCACCGAGGAAGTAAAAGTTTGGTAGTGAAGATGGACGTCAAAGCAAATCATTAGTTCTGGCTCAACTACTTCTTCGTCAATACTGAGGACGTGGTAGCCAACACAAGCAGATTCCCTAAGGCTTGGAATTATGCCCGTAAGTATCTCTTTGCCAAGAGTTTGTTTTGCCCATTTTTAGTTGTAGTCTAACATTTCGTCTTTCCCTCACACAACCGAGATTTCGCCCCCTCCTTTGGTTGCGAAAAATCATGACTGGGTCAGCCAGGTCTTGCTTCTCACATCGGGGATTTGTGAATGACCGGCTTTCAACAAGAAATTTGGGCCTGCGCCTTCAGTGACCGATGAGTTCGTCTATCTGTGTTCACCTATACCGGTGAGTTCGCCTTCAGGCTTGGAATTATGCTCGTTTCGACCTCATGGTCGCCTGCTCGTTACGATTTTGTGCAGGAGGTGACAGTCTTTTAACTTTTCTTTTGCAGCCCGAGGATCTTCGAAAAGGCTGAAGGCTCCTGCTCCAGCGTTCCGCAAAAGGAAGGCATCTTCTGTTCCTTCTGCCGCTATGAGGTCTGCTTGGTCATCGACTACGCCTGCCGTGAGACTCTCAACTTCTCCTCTACATCATCTAATAGACAAGGACGACAAAGAGGAATCGTCGCCGAACGATGATAATTTGCTTCCCCGTAAGAAGCGATCTGTAGATGTCGGAGAAAAAGCTGTCTGTGCGGGAAGCTCAGTGATGGAGGATTTCGTCATCCGAAAAACGGCGACGATAGATCTTGGAGATGACGCTGAGTTACCGCCCATGATTCCGCCGTCATCGGGGGCCGATGAGGGTACATCTCCCTTTGTTATGTGACTTGCCGAGATTTTGGAATGATTTGGAACACCTAGTTCCAAGGTTTAGAATTTAAGTTGAAAAGGTTGACCGGATGCTGATTTATGTGTAACGACCCCGGAGAATTTTGCTAAGGAAATTAAGGTTTTGTGGTGCCGAGGTAGATCAACTAGTACAAAGGTTATATAAATTTCTCGCGGAGAGCTTGCGAGCCGCGGTTCGGACTTTTTGGGTTGAACAATGCGTTGGCGAGTAAAAGAAAATTTCGGGCACGAAAATACCTTTTTGTAGCCCATTATGCGGCCACATAATCACTCTGCGGACCGCATAATCACCGCAAAGTGAAGACGAAATGAGCCAAGTTTGAGGACTATTGTGCGGTCAATTATGCGACCGCATAATCGTTTCGCGAACTACAAAACCTATCGCAGAATCAACTTGGGATTTTCGGAGGGAAGTTATGTTGTGCAGTATGCGACCGCAGAACAAGTTTGCGGTGCATTATGCGATCGCATAACGAGTCTGCGGGCCGCATAACCACCGCAGACCCAGGCAGGCGACCCCTCGTTTTGGAGCTTCAATTATGCGGTCAGTTTGCGGACTGCATACGTGTTATGCGATCGCATATGCGATTGCAAATCTGAGTCGGGGCTTCAATTCTTTCTAATTTTTTACCCTATCCAACTTCGATTTATAGCCCTTGAAGCTCATTTTGGAGCAAAAATCTGATATTTTTAGAGAGAAGGGAGAGTGTTCTAGAGATAGGAAGAAGCTCAAGTGTTTTGTTCATCAAGATTTTGTTCAAGCTTTGAAATCCAACAAGAAATTATCACAAGATCTTCACCCAAGAGGTAAGGTTCTAACCCTTAGTCTTCAATTTCGAGTTTGAGTAAAGATAGATGATTAAGAGTATGATTCTTAGGTGTAAGAGTATTATTTATATGTAACAATAAGGTTTATGGAAAGATTATTGAGTTCAAATGGGTAAAGATTGGGTTGAAAATGGTAGAAATCTTCAAAGACTTTAATTAAAGATTTGAGGGTCAAGTTGATGTCGGAATTTGATGAAATTTGTATGGTTTGACTCGTGGTTAGATGGACGTTCATATTTTGGAAAGTACTGTATTTGGACTTAGATGAGAAGCTCGTCACTACTTTCAGTTCTTTATTTATTATTGTTACTTACTGAGTTGGTTGTACTCATACTATACCCTGCACTTCGTGTGCAGATCCAGGTGATCCTGGACACCCCGGGTGTTGATTCTTTCACACAATTGACTTTTCGGATATTCAGAGGTAGCTATTATGTTTCGCAGATATTGTCTTTCCTTCCCTATCCTTTTGTTTATTATATTTGGTATCGTATTATTATAGATCGGGTTTTCTAGACTTGTAATGTATAGATGCTCATGTACTCGGTGACACCGGATTTTGGGAGTGTGTTTATTTCTAATATTTGTGGGATTTACTCTTAAACTTAATTATTATGTTTTCAGTATTTAAAAAAAATTGTGGGTTATTAATGTTGTCGGCTTGCGTAGTATCGAGATAGGCACCATCACGATGGGTGAGATTTTGGGTCATGACACGTTCATGGGTGATCGACCGTTTGAGCTTCTAGTCGTGGTGAACTTCACGCTGTTAATGGAAGCTTCATCTCCACCGTCGATGATCATGTGGATGGTGCGGGCTGGCGAGAGTGGCTTTGGCGGCCTTGATGTTGTTCGCGTCCCCTCACAAAGTTGGTCCTTCCCCAATCGCTCAACAATTGTTTGAGGTGTCTCCGTCGCAATATGTTTACGACCTCCTGTCTTAGGGCGATGTAATCTTCTGTTTTGTGTCCTCGCTCTTGATGGAACTCGTAGAGGTTGTCTGATTTTCTGGTATTCGGGTTCGACCTCATCTTTTGTGTCCACTTAACCTTTGGTCCGAGCTTCTCCAAGGCGTAGACGATCTCTGTAGTTGACATACAAATATTGTGAACGGATAGTAAATGGGGCATACCTCTTTCATTCTGGTGAGTACCTGTTCTTGATCGGGGTGGGCCTTCTTCATGGCGAGGTGAGGATACAACATTAGTTCTGACATATGGCAAATGTCGTTCCCAGTTTGGGCGTGAGGCCGCTGGATTTCTTCTGATATCACTTTTCCGATCTTTCCTGGATCTACTTGTACTGAGGTCAGTCGATGAGTCGGCCCATTGAGGTCGTCTTCGTCTGCTCGAACTTCGGCATGGTATGCATTATGTATTTCGTCCCAAGTTGTTGGGGGTATTTCATAAGACGACTTAATAATTTTATTGTTGCTCTTGATCCATTTCTGTTCAATCCGTTTTGAAAAGCGGCTACCGCCATTCCTTTTGATATATTGGGCAAAGTCATTCTCACTCGGTTAAAACGGACGAGGAAGTCTCTAAGTCCTTCTCTTGGGGACTGTTTGATAGCAAATATATCATTAACTCTTGCCTCGGTCTTCTTGACCCCGGCATGGGCCGTCACGAACTTATTGGTCATTTCTTCGAAGGTTTCGATGGAACGAGCTGGCAGTTGCAAGTACCAGGTTAATGCCCCTCCCATGAGGGTTTCGCTGAATTTCTTCAGCAGGATGGAGGATACTTGTTCTTTGGTGAGGTCATTGTCTTTCATAGCGGTGACGTAGTGGGTCACATGATCCTCGGGGTCGGTCGTGCCATCATATATTTTTAGGTAAGGTGGCATTTTAAATGTCTTTGGTGTGGCATATGGGGCAGCACTATCACTGTACGTCTGCTCGACGAACCGACCAGCATCTCTATTCGGCAATAACTTAGGAGCGCCGGGTATTTTATCGACCCTTTCTTGGTGCTCTTTCATTTGATCCTGAAGTGCCATGTTCTCATTTTCCATTTCCTCCATCCTTTTCAGAATGGTTGTGCAAGTGTCATCGCCTGCACTATTAACAATATTATGAGTGATATTTGTCGTCGCGGGTGAGGGGGAGGTTGATCATATAGCTCGTTCATTGGTGGTGCAGCACAGGTTCTCGCATTTGCTGCAGCCGCGTCCTGAACGGGTTTATGGAGGACGCTGGTCAGTGTATCAGTCAGCCAGGCCTCAAAGAGTTTCTTTATCGCGGGCGGTGTCTCCTCCCCCACGGATGTGGAGGCTGTCTTGCCAAGGAATTTTGTGATGCTGCAGTGGGGAGGGGCGATCCACCTCGCCTAGGGGAGGCATTGGGCGTTGTGTCCTCGTTCACTGCTTCAGAGCTATCGTGGATGATGTCCATGAGGTTGGTTGGGAGGTCACTCATTATTCTCGTTCTTTCTTCTCTGTTACCTGCCATGTTAGATCTGTGCATGCAGAGAGAAAAAAGGTTCTTCTTTTCATTTTTTTTACGTCAGCAACCGGTGTCGGTAGTAGATCCGATAATAGATAGGCGGGATGAGTATTTTGTCTCACAATGATGAATGACATATAGGGGTGTTCATAAAAATCCGAAAAACTGAATCAAACCGAAAATCGAACCAAACCGACCAAAAAAATCAATACTTTTTAGGTTTGGTTTGGTTTTGACTTTTAAAAACTAATCAAATTTGGTTTGGTTTTGGTTTTAATCAAAAAATAACCGAAAAAAACCGAACCAAACCGATTATAGAAGTAGCTATTTAAATTTATTATTATACCTATATATATATATATA
>AWOL01S0094822.1:0-17512 GCA_000715115.1 Nicotiana otophora | reverse complement strand
GTGGGTGAGGGTGTGGAGAGGGTTGGTGAGGGTGGGGAATAGGGTGGGAAGGTTAAGAAGAAGTTTTGGGAAATGATTTCCTTCTCTTGATAAGGAAAACATTTTCCTCCGATTGGAGGTGAGTTCATAAAGAAAATGTTTTCCAAAACATTTAAACGAACCAAACATGGGAAAATTGGAAAACTTCCTTCGTACCAAACACACCCTTAGTGACACATAATTAAGTTATAACATTAGCAAATTTTATGATGTAATTTTAAAAGGTTACGTTACAAAAGATTTGTTTTTCCAACCGACGAAATTGTTTTAAACAACATAATATATCTAGGATATAGTAGCTTATGTTGATGACGCACCTAATGGCACTTTTCAATCTGCAGACCATATATTTATAGGTAATAAAATTAGAATGTTTGTGTATAATCACTCGTAAAGTCGCATGTGATATATATGGTCATTTTAACCTGACGCACCTTTTACTTGTCGAGCTGTGGAAACAGCCTCTTGCATAAATGTAAGGTTAGGTCGCGTACAATAGACTCTTGTGATACGACCTTTTTTTGGACCCCGCGTATAACGGGAATTTAGTACAACGGGCTTCCCTTTATGTTTTTAACAAGGTCCTTCAAAAATTTATGTCGTCATTGATATCAACAAGTTTTGTGATCTTCAGATGTGGTGACAACAGAAACATGTGAGTGTAGAGAAGATTGTCAAATAGCATGCGACTCTGGGATTCCAACTTGTGTTGATGGAAATTGCGTATGTTTAATTCCCAAGACATATTCCACCAATAATAAAGGTCCCTCCTTCTTTCCCTTGCAATCACTCTCACTATTTGTGACACATAGTTAAAAGGTTATAAAACATTTCTTTCAACTGATGATAATAATTAATAGCATATATCGTCGCACCTAATGTTTTACCATTATGCATTTTTTACTTGTCACATATCAGCAATTTATTATAACTAAAGTTTTTCCTAAGGTGCTAATGAGTTTTGTAATTTTCAGATGTGGTGACGGGAAAGATTATGTGTAAGACTACATTAGACTGTCGTCGTGATCTGAAATGTAAAGTTGGGTTTTCAATTTGTGTTGAAGGGGTATGCATTTGTAGTGATCAACTCGGGTCAATACTCCATTAATCACGAAGTATTACAAGTCTTCGTTGTTATTACAAATATAGAATTCCTTATTGGCGGATGAATATTGTGTTTAATTCGACGATGTTTACTTGAAGAAATAAATAGCAATGAAATTGCATTACTTGGTTGGATTATAACTAGAAAAAAAATGTTTTTTATTTTAGATCTTATGTTTATTTTATTAAATATTATTACTACATTTTTTGGAGGGGGCAATATTCAGTGTTGAGGAAATGGAGAGTATGAACTTTGCACCTCTAGAATGCAAGGTTTTGATATGTAACGACCCAACTTGTCGATTTAAGAATTAACGCCACGTTCAGCGACTTAAGGTCTCAAGCAGTTTCGTAATATGTATTATTGTCACAACCCAAAATCTAACCATGGTCGTGATGGCGTCTATCGTGTTACAAGACAAGCCTATTTCCCAAAATATTACTACTAAATCGATTATAATAATTTAATAAAACATTTCCAACATTTGATTTTTTTATAAACTAAATCAGCACTAAATATAATTATAGAAAATACGGAAACGAGCCCCAAACATCGGGTTGTCACTAAGTCATGAGCATCTAAATCTATGAACTAAGAAATAAAACTGTCTAACTGTCAATACAGTCCAAAAGAAGAAATGATAAAAGGAGTAATAAGGTCTTGCAGACGCTAGCAGCTACCTTGCAGTCTCCAACGATCGCCGACCTGAACTCAACGATCACCGCACTCTAACTCACCTGGATATGCACATAAAGTACAAGGTGTAGTATGAGTACAACCGACTCAGTAGTAACAGAAATAACTAAGGAACTGAGTAGTAGTGACGAGCTAAGTAGAACAATTCAATTATTTCTTTATCACAATTTAAAATAAGCAGAAATAAACAGGTAAATTCCATCAACTCAATAAATGCTACAAAGAAATTAACGGTTAAAATGCAGCAACAGCAAATACCTCACGTGCTACGCGGACAACTCACGCGCTATGGCATCAATACCTGGATCTGCACGGACAACTCACGTGTTTCACGGACAACTCACGTGCCTCAATCAAATACCTCACAATAGGACCTCGGCCTCACTCAGTCATGTACCTCTCTAGCCTCATCATCATCAACAAATAAGGGCAACACATCCCACGTCAAGTATCATAGCATATCAGCAAAATAATAGGGACTGAGGTAAACATGTATAATAATATCTATGACTGAGTGCAAATAATGTGAGCATGAATAAAGCCTAAGCATGATCTCTAACATGAAGGCAAACAAGTTCAACAACAAATAAACACATAACCACAGATAATAGCCATTAGGCCTCACAGCCTCACGGGACAGACCAAGTCTCAATCCCTCGCGGTGCACACCCACACGCCCATCACCTAGCGTGGGTATCACTTCCAAAAAATCACATGATGTCAAATCTCCGGATTTAAACCCTCAAAGCTAGAGTTAAAACTGTTACTTACCTTAACAACGAAAACTCCTACTCCGGGATGCCCTCGTCTCTGGACTCGGTCTCCAAAAGCTCCGAATCTAACCAAAATCAGAATAATACTATCAACATAGGCTAACGAATCGAATTCCATAATAAAAACTACATAAATAGGCCAAAATTCCGAAATCGGCCAAAACCCGGCTCCCGGGCCCACGTCTCAACACCTGTCAAAAATGGCAGAATAACAAACCTCGTCCTCACCTGAGTCTAACCATATAAAATTCGTTAAACTCGGACTCCGTTTGGTCCCTCAAATCCTCACTTAAAACTCTCCAAAACTCAAACCCTAACTCCCTCAATTTCACCCTAAACCCCTACTATTTTCATGGCTAATCAGTGGAAAAACATCATACATGCGTGTAAATAAACCCAAGCGACTTACCTCACTGATGTCTCGTGATTCTCCCTTGAAAAACACTGCCCTATCTCAAAAACCCATTCAACAATGGAGGAAAAAGGGCAAAAATTCACGAAGTGTGATATATATAGGTTCTGCCCAGGGGTTCCGCACCTGCGACCCCATATGCGCATCTGCGCTTCCGCATCTGCGCTTCCGCATCTGCGGATAATTTTCCCTTCTGCGGATTTTAATTAACTCGCCAGGCTTCACTTTTGCGGTCACCTTACCGCACATGCGGTTCCTCTGTGCACCTGTGCCTCAAGCTCGCACCCGCAGTTCCCAATCCGCAGGCGCGGACACACCAGAATAGCAGCTCCAGCTGCATTTTCCAACTTCCAAACTCCCTGATACCCATCCGAAATCATCCCGAGCCTCTCGGGACCTCAATCAATAATTCAAACAAGTCATATACCACTACCCGAACTTAGTCGAACCTTCGGAATGCCCAAAACAACACCAAAACACCAATTCAACCTCGAATTCAAGCCTAAGAACTTCTAAACTTCCACAATTCGCCAACGACGCCGAAACCTATCAAACCACGTCCGAATGACCTCAAATCGTTTGCAAACATGTCATAAATAACACTACGAACCTACTCCAACTTGCAAAATTCTATTCCGACCCCGATACCTAATTTTCTACTACCGACAAAAATTGCCAAATTTCTAACTTTCGCCAATTCAAGCCTAATTCTACCACGGACGTCCAAATTACATTCCGGACATACTCTTAAGTCTAAAATCACTCAACGAAGCTAACCGAATCATAAAAATCCAAGTCCAAACTCGTTTAGTCATAAGTCAACTTTTGGTTGACTTTTCTAACTTAGCTTTCACTAAGAGACTAAGTGTCTCATTTCACTCCAAAACTACTCCGAACCCAAACCTACCAACTCGATATAACTCAACACAACTGAACAACACATAAATAATCATAAATGGGAAAAACGGGGCTACAACTCTCAGAAAGACCGACCGGGTCGTTACAATTATGACCCGCGTGTGTGGTCGAGTTTGGTTTTCGGAAGATTCAGAATTTAATTAAAAGAACAATTCTCATTTTGAAGCTTAAAATGAAAAGAGTTGACCGGAGATTGACTTTTGAGGAAACGACTCCGGAATAGAATTTTGAATATATGAATAGCTTTGTTTCGTGATTTCGGACCTAGGCGTGTATCCAAATTTGGATTTGGAAGTCCGTTGGACAATTCGACGCATTTTGGCGAAAGTTGGAAAATAGAAGATTTTTGGACAATTCGATCGAAAGTTGAATTTTTGATAACGAGGTCGGATTTCGATTATGGAAATTGGAAGAGCTCTGTTATGTCATTTATGACTTGTGTGCAAAATATGAGGTCAATCGGACTTGATTCGATAGGTTTCGGCATCGGATGTAGAAGTTGAAATTTCTTAATTTCATTAAGCTTGAATTAGGGCGTGATTCGTGGTTTTAGCATTGTTTGATGTGATTTGAGGTTTCAACTAAGTTCGTATGATATTCTAGGACTTGTTGATATATTTGGTTGAGGTTCCGAGGGGCTCGGGGTGAGTTTCGAGGTGGTTTCGGACCATTTCTAGGCCATTTTAAATTGTTGGTTTTTGTCCACAGAGGTGTGCATCACGATCACGAACATTAGGTCGTGTTCGCGAAGAGTAAACAATAATTTTGTGCCTTGTGAATCGCGATCGTGGAAGCTATTTCGCGATCGCGTAGAACAAACCTCTATTGCACTAACCCGATTCTGAAAACTTATATCTCGCAATCTATAAGGAATTTGGAGATGATACAAAAATGAAAGTTATAGCCCTTGGAGTTTAGTTTTCAGAAAGTCAAATCATTCATTATTTGGAGTTTTGTACAACATGTTATGGTCATTATACTAGAGGCTGTCTGGAAGAGCGGGGCACTTGTTTTTCGCGATCGCGAAAGGCAAATTTTGGGCTGAGAAAATTTGTGCTTCGCGATCGCGAAGCATTTTCCGCGATCGCATAGAATAAATACCTGGGCAGCAGCTATATTTCGAGGTTTCGGCCAATTTTAATATATTTGGAGCTATGCAACTCGGATTGAAGCGATATTTGAGGCGATTTTTACCATATGGATTGGGGTAAGTGTTCTATATCCGAAAGTGATTATACTTCATGCTTCTATGGTTATATTCATCATATATTTCGAATTTAAATGGAAGAAATCAAGAGTTTTGTAAAATCTTCCAAAAACGAAAATTTAAGATTTGGAGGTCGAATTGTTATCGGAATTTGATAAAATTGATATGGTTGAGCTCGTATCGGAATGGGTATTCGGATTTTTTGAAATTTATGTCGAGTTCCGAGAGGTGGGCCCCGCATTGACTTTCGTTGACTTTTTGGAATAAAATTTTAAATCGACGTTTTATTATCCGAAATTGTTTTCGTTGAATTTTAATGAAGTTATACAATTAATTTGGATAGATTTGAGTTGTACGGAGGACAATTCAAGCAAGAAGAAAATTTTGGAATATCGACATAACTTAAAAAAAGTAAGTATCTTGCCTAACCTTTAGTGGGGGAATTACCCCTTAGGTATTGAGTCTTATGTGGAAGTTGTGTGATTGAAAGTCGTGTACGCGAGGTGACGAGTACGTACTCGGGATTATATGTGCAAATTTTATTGGTTTAAAGTCTTAGGTATTTTTATGTATTAAATTGGATAATTGTTGCCATGTAGTAAATCCTTGAAATTGTCATGCCTCATTCCTTGTTTGTCGGGTTTGTACTTTCTTTTTTGATACTTTTGTGTGATTTTCACTGGGATTTGTATGTGAATTCTGTGTATTTGTTGATTTGATATTTTCTTGAAATTTAATTCCTTATTGATTTTTCATATGCAAATAATTAATTAAATAAGTTTAAATTGAAGTATTAATATATTTATCAAAAACATGGACTAAAGAAAGTGTTGTCTTATGCTGAGTTGATTTTTCCTTCCTTGTTGTTGTTTTCGAGATTTTATATATGTTGTGTGGAGCCTTGGGCTATTTGCTGTGAAATTAATTGATTTTGTTGTATCTTTGGAATTGCTTGTGTCCTGTGGGCAATTTATAATATGAACTGTTATTTTGTGTTGTCATGGTAATATCCGTATAAATTGTTGTGTGATTTGGGTTACTGTTATGCGGAGGATAAGGGTGGCATTCCACTGTTGATATTATGTGGGTATAAGGGTGGCATTTCACTGTGGTTATGTGTGTTGGGATATTGTCTGGGTGGAGCGATAAGGGTGGCTATATGAGCGATAAGGGTGGCTATTGATATTGTCAGGACGGAGGGATAAGGGAGGCTATTATAGGAGTGATAAGGTTGGCTAGTGTCAGGGATGATATGTGAAGATGTGAGATTATTGTGTTGGTAATATTTATGTGATGTTGTGATTTTCTGTATATTTATCATTATATCTTGTGCAACTTGTCTTTGTTGTTTCGGTAAACTTGATAATAGCTTGATTTATGTTGAAATTGTGAGCCTATGGCTATTGCCGGACAAGTAATGTTATATGGGATCGGTTGCACGCCGCAACAGATAAGAAATGTGGGCACGAGGTTCCGGGAAAAATATGATGATTTTATTACGGGCACGTGAACTGTCCGTGCAGATGTGATATGAAAAGTGGGCACGAGGTGCCGGAGGAATAAGATGTTTTAATTGTGGGCACAAAGTGCAGTAAAAATATGAAAGTGGTCCGAGACAGGTATTTTATGATTTTGAAATGAGGTGACACGGGGGGACTTTTATTGGGAAGATATTTATTGGAAGGAATTATATTTGAAAGATATTTATTTGAAAGAATTATATTGTAAAGATATTTATTTGAAGGAATTATATTTGAAAGAGATTTATATGAAAGAATTATATTTAAAAGATATTTATTGAAGGGAGTATATTTGAAATATATTTATTGAAAATTATTATATCCTGAAGATTATTATTTGAAAAATATATAGGTGAAAGAATTATATTTGAAGGACTTGATTAATTAGTTGTACTTGTATTCATTATTTGTTGAACAATATTTATGGCGTTCTTGTTGCCCAGCTGTGTATATCACTGGTTGATTATTGTTGCCATCATTGTTATTTCTTTCCTATTATTTTTGTATACTATATTGCACATGTTATTAGACTAGTGAGTGTCTTGACTATACCTCATCACTACTCCACTGAGGTTAGTCTTGATACTTACTTGGTACCGACTGTGGTGTACTCATACTACACTTCTACATATTTTTGTGCAGAGCCAGGTATTGAAGACATCAAACTCGGACAGAGTTAGAGTGTGATCGCAAGGGTTCAAGGTAGAGCTACTTTGTCGTCGCAGTCCCTTGGAGTCTTTCCATTTTATTGTACTGTTAATTATTAATTAAACAATATTGAGTATTCGATCCTTGAGATCACTTCATGTATTCGTGACTCAGTATTACCAGTCTTGGGAGGTTTTTATATTTGTTTTCGCTTTTGGTTTCGATTATCTATTTTTAAAAAAGAAATTGGCTTGAATTGTAATTGTAATCAGCTTACTTAGTCTTAGAGACTAAGTGCTATCACGACGCCTGTGGTGGGATTTTGGGTCGTGACAAGTTGGTATCAGAACTCTAGGTTCATAGGTTCTACGAGTCACGGACGAGTTTAGTAGATTTTTGCGGATCGGTACGGAGACGTTTGTACTTATCTTCGAGAGGCTACAGAATTGTTAGGAAAATTTTCACTTCTTTCATTCCTTATCGTGCGGCATTTATTCAGCTTAAAGCATGTATCGTATATTCTTTTGCATCCACTCATGTATGAAATTACGCACTCGGTATCAACTATGCGCCAACGGTTCTTGATACTACAGAGGGGTTATAAGGGAGCCAGGGTTGCTCAACCATTGTTATAGCGTGTCATCCAGATCGAGGATGCGGAAGTATTGAGAGATCATTCAGTTGTGCACATGGGGGTGCAACAGGTTCTGACATCTGGTTGATAAGTATGATCTTGAGAAGGTTTAATTAATTGCCTAATCGTCAAAATCGTGGTAGGTTCACGAGGTGGATATAGATCTGAAGATAGTTGGTGGTATTAGAGACTATGTAGTTTGTATGGGAGTTCTATTTAGCGAAGGGTGCATACTAGCAGCCAAGGCACTGGAGAAAGCGAGTTTAACTTTCACGAGGATGACATGCGCCAAGTAAATGGATTGAGGTATCTTATGACTGGTATCGTACGAGCGATGAAGGTTAGTGTTGTGGATCATCGGACTGTGTCATATAGCTTCGCGCCAAGTGAGGGGAGTCCACTATCAACGATCAGATTGTGGGGTCATGTGTTATATCAGTTTTAGCCTGAGATGTATTTATGTGGTATTGAAAGGTTCTCCGAAATTTGTATCTGATTAAGATCTAAGATTTGCATGGGATGATGCTGGGACTTGCAGTATTCCTACTTCCTTAATAATTCTACATTTAATATCACTGGGGTCACAAAAACAATTTCAGAATACTCGGGGTGCTACAGTAAGTTCTTTTAATGCACCACCGGCACGGGGTTCCTATAATGGTTATTCCAGTTATCCTGCAGAGACTCAGTATGAGCAGCCGAACCCACAGAGGGGTTGTTATCAGTGTGATTGTACTAGGCAAGTCATGAGAGAATGTCCCAGACTTGGAAGAGAAGGATTTCATCAGAATACTTAGGTTACAAGCTTTATTCCAGTTAATACTCCACTTGCACAGCCAGTTAGGGGTGGAGGACAGGCAGGTAGAGGGCGCCCAAGAGGTGGAGGCCCGGCCCGTTGATATAATTGCTATGACTTGATTGAGGCAAATACACCAGATGGTGTTGTACAAGCATGATTTAATTTATAATAAAAGGAGCACTATTCTTATTTTAATTCAATTCTAATTATCGAGGCGAGACATCCTATCGTGCTCCATATAGGGTGAGTTTGTAATTTGTACACCACTCACGTGTTTACCCATGTTGGGAGATTTGATAATGTTAGCCCGTATCTATCATTTTTATTTTTGTTCACTATTGAGGGCTATAAGTCCAAAAATTACTTTCTATTACTCACTACCGTGGGTTTTGATGTGATTTCAGAATAATTGATTTCCATTTTATGAATTATATGCCCTATTGGTATGGGGGTTCATTATGTGTTGTGAAAACTGTTTACGGAATTTATTAAAAACAAGAAAGAAAGGGAATAGAAAATTTCAGTTGGCACAATATGCAAAATACATGTGTTTCCGAGATGAGTACGAGATCCTCGAATTTTTATATGATGAGAAATATTTAAATCAGACTACAAGACGTAGTGGAAGATATATAAGGGCGAGGTTCTTGTGGTGAAACATTTATGTGTTTAAATTCTTCCTTTGTGAAATTTAAATTTGTATTATAGTATTAATAAAGAGTCATGCCTGTTAGTCTTATTCGATAATTTTGTACGTAGTTTCTTTTTGCATATTTAGCCATATTTATGCTGTAAATATTGAGTGTTAGCCTATGAGGTGAGTGCCTAGGTGGCGTTAAATGTGTCTCGTTAACTCGGATAAATAATTATGAGGTCTTCATGCCTCGTGTCTCATTGTTAGTAAGGTAAAGGTTTGAAACAAGATTTTTGTTAACATGAGGTTAATTGGCGATGTTGTAATTGATTATGAACAACAATTATAACTAGAGATGTGGTTATGCAAATCAGGCCTTTTTGAAATTTATTGGAGTGTAAGAAATTGGCTGCAAAGTTTATAAATGAGTATAAAAGAAATAATCTCAACTAGGATGGCGTTGTCGTATCCATGTTACATTTGAGGTGAAGTAGAATCACCCGCGAGTATGTGTGTAAGAATACACTCAGTAATTTAATGTCCTCAGAATAATTCTTAGCACGTTCGAGGACGAACGTATGTTTAAGAGGGGGAGAATGTAACGATCCAACTTGTCATTTTAAGAATTAACGCTCCATTCAACGACTTAAGGTCTCGAGCAGTTTCGTAATATGTATTATGACCCGCGTGTGTGGTCGATTTTGGTTTTTGGAAGATTCGAAATTTAATTAAAAGAACAATTCTCATTTTGAAGCTTAAAATAAAAAGAGTTGATCGAAGTTTGACTTTTGAGGAAATGACTCCGGAATAGAATTTTGATGATGTCAATAGCTTCGTATGTTGATTTCGTACTTAGGCGTGTGTCCAGATTTGGATTTGAAAGCCTGTAGGACAATTCAATGCATTTTGGCAAAAGTTGAAAAATAGAAGATTTTGGAGAGTTCGACCGAAGGTTCAATTTTTGATAACGAGGTCGGATTTTGATTCCGGAAATTAGAACAACTCCGTTATGTCATTTATGACTTGTGTGCAAAATTTGAATTCAATCGGACTTGATTCGATAGGTTTCGGCATCAGATGTAGAAGTTGGAAATTCTTACTTTCATTAAGTTTGAATTGGGGCGTTAGCATTGTTTGATGTGATTTGAGGCTTCGACTAAGTTCGTATGATGTTATAGGACTTGTTGGTATATTTGATTGAGGTCTCGAGGGGCTCGGGTAAGTTTCGAGGTGGTTTGGGACCATTTATAGGCCATGTTAAATTGTTGGTTTTTGTCCACAGAGTTGTGCATCGCGATCGCGAACATTAGGTCGCGTTCGCGAAGAGTAAACAACAGTTTGGGGCCTTGTGAATCGCGATCGTGGAAGCTATTTCGCGATCGCGTAGAACAAACCTCTGTTGCACTGACCCAACGTTGAAAGCTTATATCTAGCAATCTATCAGGAATTTGGAGATGATCCAAAAATAAAAGATGTAGCATTTGTTCTTCGCGATCGTGAAGCATTTTCCGCGATCGCGAAAGGCATTTTGGGCTGAGAAAAATTGTGCTTCGCGATCGCGAAGAGTAAATACCTGGGCAGTAGCTTTATTTCGAGGTTTCGGCCATATTTAAAATATTTGGAGCTATGGAGCTCGGATTGAAGCGATTTTTGAGGCGATGTTTACCATATGGATTGGGGTAAGTGTTCTATATCCGAAAGTGATTATACTTCATGATTCTATGGTTATATTCATCATTTATTTTGGATTTAAACGGAAGAAATCAATATTTTTGCAAAAATCTTCCAAAAACAAAAATTTAAGATTTGGAGGACGAGTTTTTATCAGGATTTGATAATATTGGTATGGTTGAGCTCGTATTGAAATGGGTGTTCGAATATTTTGAAAATTACGTTGGGTTCTGAGAGGCGGTCCCCGCGTTGACTTTGGTTGACTTTTTAGAATAAATTTTTAAGTCAACGTTTTATTATCCGGAATTGTTTCCGATGAATGTTTATGAAGTTATAAAATTAATTTGGATAGATTTGAGCTATCCGGAGGTCAATTCAAGCAAGAAGGCGATTTTGGAATATCGGCATAACTTCAAAAAGGTAAGTGTCGCGACCCAAAATGCCACCTACCGTGATGGCGCCTATCTCAATACTAGGCAAGACGACAATATCAATAAACTACCATATATTTTAAATTTGAAAACATAATAATTAAATTCAGCGAAAGAAATCTCACAACTACAAATATAACACTCCCAAAACCCGGTGTCACTGAGTACATGAACATCTAATATGAATACAAAGTCTGATGGATAAAAATCACTGCCTGAATATATAGAACAGTACAATAATTAAATAGGAAAGGTATCAAGTCTGCGGACGTCAAGCAGCTACCCTGATAGTCCCCAACAGAATTAGCTTCGCAATCTAGCAGCCACCGTATCCGGGAGCACCTAGATCTGCACACAAGGTACAGAGTGTAGTATGAGTACAACTAACTCAATAAGTAACAAGACTAACCTCTAGGCCTGAAAGTAGTGACGAGCTCCGTAGGTACAGTCCAATTAAATAATGGCACAAAAATGTAGGCATGCTTTCAAGTTCAACAGTTAAACTCAGTACAAGTGAAATAGATCAATACTGTGTGATATGAGGAATATGACATCTTAGTAGAAAGATCTCATGTAAATACTAGTCATAAATTATTCGGTTACTCGGTACTGTTTATGGCCAATCTAACCCAGGGGTATTCCAACCCGTATATATATATACACATCGACTGACAGTGAGTCACTCAGTACCGTATAAGGCCAATCCAGCCCTGGGGTAATTCATCCCCAAATGTAAATGATACGGACAAGATCCATGTCCAGGTAAATTCATTACAATGTAAATAAGTAAGGCAAGTCCATGCTCTGGGAAATTCCATCCCGAATATATATAATCATCTACGCTCACTGGGGATGTGTACAGACTCTGGAGGGGATCCTTCACCCCCAGCATGATATAAAGCCTATATGGCCTACTGTAGGCGGGCAGTCCCGATCCGCATAATAACAAAGCCTATAAGACTTGCTGCAGTTGGGCAGCCTCGATCCATAAAATAGTAAAGCCTGTAAGGTCTGCTGTAGGCGGGCAGCCCCGATCCATAAAATAGTAAAGCCTGTAAGGCCTGCTATAGGCGGGCAGCCCCGCTCCATATAATAGTAATGTATAAAGCCATTCTGGCATGGTGCAGGCGGGCAACCCTGATCCATTTAATGATAACATATATAAAGCAGCCAATATGGCATGCTGCCGCGCACAGCTCGATCCCATAAATATCCTCACAAATGGACGAATATGACTGAGTATGAAAGGTATATTTTTGAAATAATTAATTCAAAAACAACACGACCCCATGGGTCCCAAAATATTGGCACATAGCCTAAACACGATATATAATAAGAGCCTCGGCTCAATTTCTCTCACACGTAGAACACGTTCAGATAATAACATGATTCATTAATTTTACAACTGCACATGATTTATTCAAGACACAATTTCTGTGGTGCACGTCTACATGCTCGCCACCTATAGTGTGTGTCACCTCCAAACAATTTATATCATACCAAATTTTGGGAATTCATACCCTCAGAACCAAGTTTAGAAGTGTTACTTACCTCAAATCGTGTACTTCTTTACTCCGATATGCCTATGCCTCGTGAATTGTCCTCCAAACGCCTCGAATCTTGCCACAATTAATTTGATTAAGTCAATAAAATTTATTGAAATTAATCCCATAAGAAAATACTAATTTTCCAACAAAATCCGAAAATTAGCTAAAAAATAGCCTGTGGGGCCCATATCTCGGAACCCGACAAAAGTTACAAAATTCGAAAGTCCATTCAACTACGAGTCTAACCATACTAATTTTACCAAAATCTGACCTCAACTCGACCTCCAAACCCTCAAATCTTATTTTCAAATCCCTAGGTTCAAATCCTTCATTTACACCTCAAAAACATGTAATCTAGTCGGATTATTCGATGATAATTTAATATTATGGAGTAGAAATGATCACAAGTGACTTACCTCAAGTTTCCCTTGAATTGTCTCTGAAAATCGACCCAGAAACTGTGCTTGAAGGTCCAAAAAATGGAAAAACTCGGAAAACCCTCGTTTTTAACACTGCCCAGGCATTTCCGCACCTACGGTGCCTGGGCTCGCACCTGCGCATCCGCTTTTGCGGACAAAATTGTGCGCCTGCGGACACGACCAACCCTCCAAAGCCTCGCATCTGCGGCGCCTTTCTCGCATCTGCGGGCTCGCAGATGTGTATTCCCCTTTCGTACCTGCGTTTGCCCCAATTCCGCATCTGCGCCAACCACGCCGCACCTGTGGCATCGCACATGTGCCCAAGACCCTCGCAGGTGCGATCACACTAGAGGCAGCAGTTCTAGCATTTTTCTTAAGTCCAACTTCGATCCGTTAACCACCCGAAACTCACCCCGAGGCCTCCGGGACCTCAACCAAATACACCAACAAGTCCTAAAACATACCACAGACCTACTCGAGGCCTCAAACCACATCAAACAACATCAAAACGACGAATCGCACCTCAAATCAAAATCTATGAACTTTGAACTTTCAAATTCTATATCTTGTGCCGAAACACATCAAATCAATCCGGAATGACTTCAAATTTTGCAAACAAGTCACATTTCACATTACAGACATATTCCAATTTCCAGAATCGGATTCCGACCCCGATATAAAAAAGTCAACTCCCCGGTCAAACTTCTCGAAAATGCAATTTTTGCCATTTCAAGCCAAATTTCACTACGTACGTCTAAATCATTTTCCGTACATGCTCCTAAGTCCAAAATAACCATACAGAGTTATTGGAATCATCAAAACTCCATTTCGGGGTTGTTTACACATAAGTCGACATCTGGTCACTATTTTAACTTAAGCTTTAAACCTTGGAACTAAGTGGTCCAATTCATTTCAAAATCTCACCGGACCCTAACCAATTAACCCAGTAAGTCATAAAACAACTGTAACGCATAAATTGAGTAGTAAATGGGGAAACAGGGCTGTAATACCCAAAATGACCGGTCGGGTCGTTACATTCTCCCCTACTTAAACATACGTTCGTCCTCGAACGTGTCAAGAGTTGGATCCAAGCCATCACATCACTATTCTATCTACCAAGCACATACCCGAGGTGATCCCACGCCACCCTATTCTGTGTAAATTGTATAAACCCGACAACAAAACATAATTGAAAATCATTACTTCAACCTTAGTCCATAAATATTGGAATCCAATTTCCAACATTCAGAATTTCTTTGCAAGACCTGAATCTCAGATCTACATGTCGTATGAGTCTGAACAAGCTGTATCAAGTCATAACCAAAACCCCATATATAATCACTTAACATACTACACAACTCGCATGCTCGCAACACCATTTTCAATCACATTAACTACTCCAAAGTAACGCGATAATACTATTAAATCCCATATCAAACAAAACCTCGTTCTAAAACTTTCGCACACTGCTGATAATTAAAGAAACATGCGAAATCTCATAAAATCTTATCAAATCGACAAGTCATGGAGCTCTCCTGCCCCAACCAGAACCATAATCACTTTCTAAGCCGACTTTCAATATTATCTTCCAAATATACCGTAATCAAACCCGATAGTACCCATTATTTGTCCACTTACCTTATATTATCAAACACAACTATCACATTGGCATGCCACACCAATACAACTCAATCCACAACTACGCAACCTTGTACCCAAAATGGAAGATGTCTCAAAGTAGAGAACCGTATTGTAAGTTCAACAAGCACCACCACAACTGTAATGCTATAAGCGCATTATATATAGTAGAACCAAGACACACACATTTAATAACAGTAACCAACTCTTCTAGAGCTCATATTAACATCACTCGCACGGACAACTCACGTGCCAATAATATAAATATCTGGACCCGCACAGACAACTCACGTGCCAATAATGTAAATAGCTGGACCCGCACGAACAACTCACATGCCAATAATATAAATATCTGGACCCGCACGGACAACTCACGTGCCAATAACCTAATCCGCCTGGCATGGCCACATCCTCTAATCCAAGCATATCATACAGGAGCAATTAAATAAGTACACAGGAACCATCATAACTGATCACAATTCCAGCATTCGAATGACTATCACATCCTTCATGCACGATCATCCCCCTTGGAATATTTTCATAATTCTTTCGTGCCAAATATCAATAATTTGAATATCAATAGTCTATCAACTAGGAGAGTACCACAATACCAATAAACATCCATAAATCAAAACACAATTCCCCTTTCAACCGCACACCCTTC
This sequence comes from Nicotiana otophora, assembly GCA_000715115.1. NCBI lineage: Eukaryota > Viridiplantae > Streptophyta > Magnoliopsida > Solanales > Solanaceae > Nicotiana > Nicotiana otophora. Next base: position 1,757 of record AWOL01S0094822.1, on the reverse strand, counting down.
TCAGGGATTACTAAGAAACTATAACATTCATCTAAATATATAACACTGACCATTCTATCAAGAATTCATGATCTTCCTTTCAAGAATGAACTGCCACCTTGTACATATAAATCTAAATCCCGCATAACACACCATATCTATCATGCCATCATGTGACAAGCACAGAATCTCATTATAAACTCTCAGTCACCAGCAAATTACATACACGGTTGCCCTATTTTCTCCGATGTTTTTTCTAAATTACCCCCCAGTTGTCACTTCTCCTTGTCAGAACATTACGATCTTTGCCCTAAACTCACTACAAGATATCCTGACATAAAATCGCATCGCCCTAATGCCCATAAGGTATTGTATTCTTCGTAAGCACCCCCATAAGTACCACAACTGAAACGCCCACTCTGAAAATACCCCATGTGAATTTGAAATTATTCTTGTATCCTTCTTATACTGGAATGTGGAATCCATAGTCATACAGAATTACCGCAAGTCCCACACCATTAAATGAGAATCTCGGATTCTATCCATACATTAATCCGGAAAAATTCTCAATTGTTGTATATAAATTTGAATCAGTTAGAACCTTTTTGAAAGTCATCCACTCTGCTCAAATCTAAATGGCTCCGACCAAACGGGTCGAAAGACACAAGCCCCATTAGCACAACAGCCCCCAAATAAATAACCCTGCCTTAACACCACCGATCAAATTCATACTCCGTACGCACTACATCCTTCAAAATAACAATTTAATCATTTCATGATTTTGTTTTTCATAAAGTGAAATATAACTCGCATTCAAGAAATTTTCTTACTTAACTCATCCCCAATCTCAATCTCTGCAAGTCATAACTAATCCACAAGTGTACCTTGGACCGAAGCCAATACCGTACAAAATCGCGCAATCAAATCATAGATAACAGACTCCCCCACTTGGCCCAAAGCCAAATAATAAAACATCTGATATCTCACCATACCCAGATAGTATCTAAATTGACCATACTAAGCAAAAAGAAATCAACTCTGGTCTCATCCCCCAATAATTTCCACACACGACCGATACACATGATACACAATTATAGTATTACCCACCGACGTAGATACATGAACAGGTAAAACTAAGGACTCATGTGGCATATTTACAAAATGAACAAAAATATGATGAAACATACAAATATGTGGAACCAGGGTCAAATAATAAAGATGCCTCCCTATGGCACACTGAGACAATACCTCTGATTACTGCATCTGAAGCTACATCATCTGGTCTGGCAGGAAAAGCATAGAATCGGGCCTGACCGCCACCTGATCAGCCTCCCCCTCTTGGGTGACCCAATGCTGACTGAGCCCCAGTCCGAGCTGGTTGAGCGGGTGGTGGAGCAACTAGTGCAGAAGTAGTAGCCTGACTCCTCTGCTGAACTTGACCTCGCGTATGGTGGGGACAATATTTCCTCACATGACCCAGCTCAGCACACTAATAACACTCCATCTCGAAGAATGGTGACGAGTCTGAGGCGGACCTCGGGAACCAGAATAACTACAAGAAAGACCTGGTACATATGATCCCTGAACTGATGGAGCAAGGGGCGTACGCGGCGCTGGAAGTGCACTCAGAGATGACTGACCCTGACGAGAACTATATGAACCATGGTTGGATGATGCACCACGGTGAACTGGACGACCCTGGTGTGGTAGAACTGCCCTCCCGAAGGTACCCCACCAAAACCACCTGAACCTCGAGACCTCTTAGCCTCCCTGTAACT
>AWOL01S0094820.1:0-10034 GCA_000715115.1 Nicotiana otophora | reverse complement strand
TTATATATATGTTGTTAATTGTTAGATAAAAATATTAAAGGATGAAAATCTCATATGCTTGAATTTTCTGTTTAAATTAATTAATTGTTAAAAAGAATTGTTTATTCTTCCGAATTTATCCTATAATGAATATACTCTCTTTCCGGAGGTACATAAGAAAATGTCCCCGTTTCTTATGGAGCGGACCGAATGCCTCGGCAGGATAGATGCATCTATAGATCGTGCCGCACGTCCCTCGGCAGTGTACACGAAACTCTGGATTGGGCCATACAACCTCGACAGAAATCGTGCTTAATAATAATAATAATTACACGATACTTGGACAGTTTGTTACAGCTTATAAAGCTATTTGATAAATTGGAAATTTATTAAGATTGAATTACATCTTGTAAAGCTATTTGATAAATTAGAAATTTATTGAGATTGAATTGCAGCTTGTAAAGCTATTTGATAAATTAAATATTTATTGAAATTGAATTGCAGCTTGTAAAGCTATTTGATAAATTGAAATTTTTATTGAAATTAAAGAATTTAATTAATAGATTGAAAATTATTACATTTTAAGGATTTTTATTATTTTTGCTAGTTGAATAAAATTATTGTTAACTCTGTGAATCATGTTGAGTTGAATAATTATAATTTATTTCATTTATTATTGTTGACCCTTAGTGGGTGTCAAAGTCGGCTATCCCGTCTCTATCACTTCGATATTAGGCTTGATACTTACTGGGTACACGTTGTTTACGTACTCATACTACACTTGTTGCACATTTTATTGTGCAGGTGCATATGTGTCTAGCGGCCTTGTGGGTGCAGAGGTGTGGTTAAAAATTGTGGGAACATAGGTGAGCTGCATTCTGTATTACGATCCGCAGCCAACAGAGTCTCTTTCAGAGTTATTATATTTTTTATGTCTAATTTGTATTCCGGACAGATGCTGTATTATATTTTAACTCCCTAGTAAATGCTCATGCACTTATGACACAGGATTTTGGGAATGATTGTGAATTGTTTAGAAATTTAGTTGCTAAAAATATTTATCATTTACTCTATGAGTTTTATCTTTATTATTTCATTGGAGAAATTTTAGTTTCAAAAATATTAAAATGGATAATTAAGCTAAGTATGTATTGTTGGCTTGCCTGACAGCGGTGTTCGGCGCTATCACGACCTTTAATGAATTTTGGGTCGTGACATTTTTGGTTTCTTTCTTACTTTTAATGATATGTTGATTATGTTTAGTTTCTTATGTATTAGATACCACCCGAAGGTGGTTTTCTTTGCTTTTGTTCTTTTTGGTTTTATCTATTTAATATTTTGTTTAGTTCTTTTCTAAATGGTTATTAATTTTGTGATATTGTTGTGATACTAATATTGTCTCTTTTTTGCTCTTTTGTCCTTTTTTGAGCCGATTGTCTTTTGAAAACAGCCTCTCTACTCCTTCGGGGTAGGGGTAAGGTCTGCGTACACACTACCCTCCCCAGACCTCATTAGTGAGATTTTACTGTGTTGTTGTTGTTGTTGTTGTAAATGGTTATTAATATTATGTTGTCTTTGTATTGGTCCGCGTTTCGGTTATAAGATTTTGACGCTTGGGTTAACTCCGGGTATGAATAATGAATATTATAAAAATAGCTATATTGTTTTAATCACACGTTATGTTTTTCATATAAAATACTCTTCCATCAAATAAAATAGATGTATTTTAAACTTTCCATTGCTCAAAGACCGTTGCGTACCTAACAAGGGTAAAAGTATATTCTATATAATTATTTGTCTGTCCAAATATTAGGTTTCTGTCCAAATCATGAATTCCTTCAGTAATTCAAATTTCTCTTTCGTAATGTAAATTTGTCTGAGTTCATGTCTCTAAATCATCAGGTATGGGTCAATCCTTATACGTGGTATCTGATACTGTCTTAATGATAAAATTTTATAAACTACCATGCATAAGAACTATGACATGTATACGCTTTGTAATAATTGACAGAGGATAACGTGAAATACACCAATAAAAAAAGTAATGTCATGGAGGGTAAGAATGACTTAATCTAAAAAAATATGACTTTGATGTATCTGAACTGTTAAATATTATAATTACATGGCGTGACCATACGTTTTGTATATACTTGTTCTGTTATTAAGTGTGGTTAGATTATTTAAATGATTTTACACTTTTTAGCATAACTTTCAGAATGTTTAGTTCCATTATTCTTAGATTATTATTAAAACTTTATTACTGACGGTCCTATTTATATTAGAACTCCAATGCCAAAGCCACAGCTTAAATGTTTGTTTACATAAAGGTTTTGCCTAAAATTTAAAAGAAATTACCTTTCAGCTTACTTACGTTCTATATATTGGTGTTGGCATAAAGGAGTTACTTTAGTTTTTTTTCTGTCTGATAACCAGCAGCAATGGATTTTGCTCTAATTTGTCGAATTAACTGAAAGCAAGAAATAGTTAGGCTTGCAGAGGTTGATGAAAATCAGGAAGATGAAGAGTGGATCACTGGACGCCATCTATTGTTTGTTTATTGAGAGATAAACGTGTACATGTTAAATAGTTATTGGTATCTGATAATTGTGAAGCTCCAAAAGAAAAGTATCCAGCAAGGGTTCTTTCTTAAGAGGTATGAGATATTTGGGTGAAAAGTTCTATCGTTTACACACACAAAGCAAATTGTAAAAGATGTGTAGGGAGTTGTATGGACATTATAGTTCTTTTGGTTTTATGATCCGATAAAAGACATCGGTTTATATTATTATAAACTAAAGCAAGTCTTTCAATATTACACTTAAAATTCTTCTTGAGTTATTCTAGAATAGAGTCAATGTTCATAACAAATTTTAATACTAGCAGTAACTTTTCGTGCTCTTTATTAGTTTCTATTTTAAAGATCAAACAAGTGTATTCATAATATGAATGAGAGTATAAAATTACATGTATCATTTATTTTTCACAAAGATAACTATTGACATGCAATATATGTGCAATGCATGTTTGGTTCCCATTGACGAAACTATTACATTTTTTCCACGATAATGACTTTATTCGGTTCTTGTATATAATTTTCCCGTAAATTTAACATATTGTTCCTTCATATAACTGATAGACTAAATATTTACGTACAACGCACGTTCATAGAAACTAGTAAATTTATAAAACTACATAGCTTTATATATATATATATATATATATATTTGTTACTCACTAACAATTGAATATAAAATAAACAAGTTCCATACACCTATTAACATTACATGAATTAATATTGTTATCAACTGAAACAGTAATAGAAAAAAAATATAGAAAACTGAAGAGTGAAAACCCAGCAAACTTTATGTCAGACCCGACGAGGGCCATGACCAGAGCTAAGTGAGTCTAAGAATACTAAGCAAGCCTACCTCATTTTTCCATATCAAAAATTCGGCAGAGTCTCCTCTATACCGGGAGCAAACCAAAACTTTAAACATGTCAGCCTTCAAAGAAGCTAGACCGTTACTCTAAAATGATCTTCTCGAGTGAAACAACCTTCGGACGGCTCAAATCTAGTCAAAATAACTTCAATTCATAAATTAAACTCATAGAAGACAATTTCGGATAATAAAGCTTCTATCTTTAACAAGAACTAAAAGTCAACCCAAAAGTCGAACCCCGAGCCCGCCTCCAACATCCACTATAGGTCGTGATGGCGCCTAATGTTGCCGTCAGGCAAGCCAACATTGACTTACCAATTTAATTACTCATTTTAGTATTTTTGAAATCATAATTTTCCTTAATTGATCAATATAAAATAGAATTTACAGAGTAAATAAAAATATTTACACGAACCACAATAATGAATAACCTGAAGGAACCCCCAAAACCCGGTGTCACAAATGCATGAGCATTTTCTAAGAAATATAATGTAACGACCCGGCGGTCGTTTTGAATATTATAACTCCGTTCCCCCATTTACTGCTCAAATTATGTTTTGTAATTGATTTATGACTTATCGGGTTAGTTGGTTCGGGTCCAGAAGGAATTCCGAATGAAATAAGACACTTAGTCTCATAATTGAAAATTTAAGTTAGAAAAATGAACCGGATATGGACCTATGTGTAAACGACTTCGGATTTGAATTTTGATGATTCAAATAGCTCTGTATGGTGATTTTGGGCTTAGAAGCGTGTCCAAAATATTATTTGGAGGTCCATAGTGGAATTAGGCTTGAAATGCCGAAGTTGAATTTTTGGAAAGTTTGACCGGAGGGTTGACTTTTTGATATCTGGGTCGAAATATGATTCTGAAAATTGAAATACCTCCGTTATGTCATTTATGATTTGTTTGCAAAATTTGAGGTCAATCAGACGTGATTTGATAGGTTCCGAAATCGTTTGTAGAAATTACAAATTTCAAAGTTCATTAGGCTTGAATCTATGTGTGATTCGTATTTTAGTGTTGTTGGATGTGATTTAAAGGCTCGACTAAGTTCGTATGATGTTTTAGGACTTGTTGGTGCATTTGGTTGAGGTCCTGGGAGCCTCGGGTGAGTTACGGATGGTTAACGAATCAAATTCGGACATAGAAGAAATAGTTGAAGTTTCTGCCCTCTACTGTAATCGCACCTACGGAAATTCCATCGCAGATGCGAGCTCGTAGAAGCGAGCCTGGCAAGCGCAAATGGACTGTGGGGCAGTGGTCGCAGGTGAGAGGGAAATTCCGTACCTGCGTGAGCGCAGATGCGGAGGGACGCGCGCAGAAGTGGCTTGCGCATGAGCGCAAATAGGCACGCAGATGCGGGCAAAGGCCCAGATGCGGGACTTTTTCCGCACATGCGGTTAGCGCAGAAGCGGCCAAGTTGCCGCAGGTGCGAAAACCTCTGGGCAGTACAAAAACAGAGGGGTTCCGAGCTTTTACCAATTTTTGGCATTTCAAGCTCAGGTTGGGCGATTTTGAGCAAGGTTTTCGCGGGAAAACTTGAGGTAAGTCCCTTGTGATCATTTCTACTCCATAATATTGAATTATCATCGAATAATCCGACTAGATTGCATGTTTTGAGATGTACATCGGGGGTTTTGAACTTAGGGATTTGAAATAAGATTTGATGATTTGGAAGTTGAGTTGATGTCGGATTTTGGTAAAATGAGTATGGTTAGACTCGTGGTGGAATGAGCTTTCAGATTTTGTAACTTTTGTTGGGTTCCGAGACGTGGGCCCCACGAGCGAATTTTGAGCGAATTTTCGGATTTTTATGGAAAGTCATTATTTTCTTATGGAATTAATTCCAATGAATTTTATTGACTGAAACAAATTATTTATGACCAGATTCGAGGCGTTTGGAGACCAATGCACGAGGAAAGGACATTGCAGAATAAAAATTTCACGACTTGAAGTAAGTAACAGTTTTAAATCTGGTCCTGAGGGTATTAAACCCCGAATTTTGGTATCATGTGATTATTTTGGAGGTGACGTACATGCTAGGTGACGGATGTGTGGGCATGCGCCGAGGGAATTGTGACTTGGTCTGTCCCGGGAAACCGTAAAGTTGAATAATTTGTTGTTAGCTATATGCTCTCTATGTGTTGATAAAATTTGACTGTAAATCATGTTAGAAATCATGCTTAGGCTATGTGATAGTACTGTTAGGACCCACTGAGGTCGTGTACTTGTTGAATTGCCTGCTAAATGCTATATTTGCTCTATCTTAGTTTTTACTTGTATATTTTACTTCAGTCTCTGTTATTATTATTGATACATCATATCATTATTGTTTAGGCTGATTTCATGATTATTGAGAGCCCGAGAGACTGGAGAGATTTATGACTGAGTGAGGACGAGGGCCTGATTGTGAGATATTGATACTATGGCACGTGAGTTGTCCGTGCAACACGTGAGTTAGCCGTGCGAATCCTTATATTATACTATAGCACGTGAGTTGGCCGTGCAACACGTGAGTTGGTCGTGCAGCACATGAGTTGGCCGTGCGGATCCAGATATTTATATTATGGCACGTGAGTTGTCCGTGCAGATTATAGCGCTTGGGCTGTAGGAGCCCCTACAGAGTGTGTACACCCCAGTGAGCGTGGGTACCCATTGAGAGAGTGATGGGGGCTGGAAGCCCAGGGAGTGATTGTTGTCCTAAGAGGTTGTACTTGATTTCCATTTGTTGTTGCACTTAGTTGCTATCTGTCATTGTTGGAAAATATATGAAAGATTGTTGATATACGGACAAGAACTGTATAAAAATTGATTTGACATTAATCTGCTAGATTTGATAGCATGTCTATTCTTGGCTGGAATTACTCGAAATAAACCATAACTGTGTAGCTCGTTACTATCGTCCGTTCCTTTTTTATTATTGTTACTTGCTGAGTTGGTTGTACTCATACTACACCCTGCACTTCGTGTGCAAATCCAGGTTTTTCTGGACATAGCGGGTGTTGATCCTTTCGTGCGGTTGATTTTCAGGAGATTTTGAGGTAGCTGCCGTGTTTCGCAGACCTTGTCTCTCCCTCTCTATCTCTTTGTTTACTGTATTTGGTCTAAGACTATTATAGACTATATTTTCCAGACTTGTATTCATATTAGATACTCATGTACTTAGTGACATCAGGTTTTGGGAAGTGTTTGTATTGTATTTAAATATTATATTTTCAATCTTGAGAGCAATTATGGTTTATTGAGGTTTTTGGCTTGCCTAGTATTGAGATAGGAATCATCACGACGGGTGAGATTTTGGGTTGTAACAAGTTGGTATCAGAGCCTAGGTTACATAGGTCTCACGAGTCATGAGCAAGTTTAGTAGAGTCTTGCGGATCGGTACAAAGACGTCTGCACTTATCTTCGAGAGGCTGCAGAACCGTTAGGAAAATTTCATTTTCTTGTATTCTGTCGTGCGAATGTGTTGATTCTGGAAACTAAATTTTTACTATTCTATTCTCTTACAGATGGTGAGGACATGTAATACCGAATCGGACGGTCAACCACCAGTGCCACCAGTTAGGGCCGTGAGAGGCCGGGGCCGTGGTAGAGGTCGGGGCCGAGGTAGAGGTCGAGGTGCAGCTCGTACCATAGTTGGAACAGCACCTGTAGTACCACCAGTTATTCCAGCTCAGGAGAGGATTCCAAATATAGTTGAGCCGACAGGATCAGCTCAGGCACCAGCTGTGCCCATTGAGATTACAGGCATTCAGGAGACTTTGGCCTAGATATTGGCAGCCTGCACTGGTCTTGCTCAGGTAGTTTCGGCTCAGGCCGCTCCTGCCACTTCTCAAGCTAGGGGAGGTACTCACACCCCTGTCTCCCGTACTCTAGACCAGGTAGTACAGGGACTTCAGATACCGGGAGCGCTACCAGCCCAACCGGCTGTAGCTGCTCAGGCCGCGGTAGTTCCTGTTATGGCAGATGATAAGCAGAGTAGGCTTGAGAGATTTGAGAGGATTCGACCTCCACCATTTAGCGGTACTGAGTCAGAGGATGCTCAGGATTTTCTGGATAGGTGTCAACGGATGCTTCAGACAGCGGGTATTCTGGAGACCAGTGGGGTCTCATTCACTACTTTTCAGTTTTCTGGGTCTGCACTCAGATGGTGGGAGACTTACGAGAGACGTGGGCCTGTTGGCGCATCACCCCTTACTTGGCATCAGTTCTCCGTGGTCGTTTTGGAGAAGTTTGTACCTAGTCCCGCAGAGAAGAGTTGCACAGACAGTTTGAGTGGCTTCGCCAGGGTGATATGTACGTGATGCGATACGAGATGAGATTTTCTGAGTTGGCTCGTCACGCAGTCTGGTTGGTTCCCACTGATAGGGAGAGGATTAAGAGGTTCATTGATGGCCTCACATATCAGCTACGATTACTTATGACTAGGGAGAGAGAGTATCTATTGCTATTTTTGATGAGGTAGTTGACATTGCTCGGCAGATAGTGATGGTTCGTAGCCAGGAACGTGGATAGAGAGAGGCTAAGAGGCCTCGTGGTCCAGATGATTACAGAGGTGTTCCTTCTGGGGTCAGTTTCACCGAGGTAGGGGTCATTCTTACAGACACGCTCAGACGGGTCATCCAGCTTATCGTGGTTCATCAGCTAGCCATGGTTCTTACAGTGCTCACTCAGGCCAGTCTTCATTCAGTGCATTACCAGCGCAGATTTCTCATCATACCTCGTCCGCACAGGCTTCTGCAGGTCATTCCTCGGGTTATCAAGAGCAGCAGTTCTGTCAGAGGAGGGGTTGTTGCGAGTGCGGAGAATTTGGACATTTCAAGAGAGAGTGTCCTAGGCTGTTAAGTGGGGTTGCACAACAGAGTCCTCGACCGATGGCACCAGCACCAGCAGTTGCACCACCCTCCCTGCCATCTCGGGGTGGGGGTCAGGCAACTAGGGGTCGCCCAAGAAAGGGAGGCCGATCAGGTGGCGGGCAGGCTCGATTCTATGCTTTTCCTTCCTGGCCAGATGCTGTTGTCTCAGACGTAGTGATCACAAGTATTGTTTCAGTGTGCCACAGGGAGGCTTCTATATTATTTGGCCCTAGTTCCACTTATTCATATGTATCATCATATTTTTCTCATTATATGGATATGCCCTGTGAGTCCTTAATTTCACCTGTTTGTGTATCTATACCGGTGGGTGATATTATTACTGTGGATCGTGTGTATCGTTCGTGTGTGGTAACTATTGGGGAAATGGAGACTAGAGTTGATCTCTTATTACTTGGTATGGTTGATTTCGATGTAATCCTGGGTATGGATTGGTTGTCTCCATGTTATGCTATTTTGGACTGTCACGCAAAAATCATGACGTTGACGATGCCGGGGTTGCCAAAGGTTGAATGGAAGGGTTCTCTAGATCTTGTTCCTAGCAGGGTAATTTTTTATTTGAAGGCCCAACATATGGTTGGAAAGGGATTCTTGTCATATTTGGCCTTTGTAAGAGATGTTGATGCAGATGCTCTTATTTTTGATTCAGTACTGGTCATGCGAGACTTTCTGGATGTATTTCCTGCAGACCTACCGGGTATGCCAATTGGTGCAGGGCACTCAGCCCATCTCTATTCCTTCATATCGTATGTCACCAACTGAGTTAAAAGAATTGAAAGAGCAACTTCAGGAACTCCTTGAAAAGGGGTTTATTAGGCCTAGTGTATCACCTTGGGGTGCACCGGTTCTGTTTGTGAAAAAGAAAGATAGTATTATGCGGATGTGCATTGATTATAGGCAGTTGAACAAAGCTACAATCAAGAATAAATATCCATTGCCGCGTATTGATGATTTATTTGACCAGCTTCAGGGAGCGAGGGTGTTCTCCAAAATTGATTTGAGGTCTGGGTATCACCAATTAAAAATTCGGGATTCGGATATTCTAAAGTCGGTATTCAGGACTCGTTATGGCCACTATGAATTTCTTGTGATGTCTTTTGGGCTAACCAATGCCCCAACAACATTTATGCATTTGATGAATAGTGTTTTTCAGCCATATCTTGACTTATTTGTCGTGGTATTCATTGATGATATTCTGGTGAACTCACGTAGCCAGGAAGAGCATGCACAACACTTGGGTATTGTATTACAGAGGCTGAGAGAGGAGAAACTTTATGCCAAATTCTCTAAGTGTGAGTTCTGGCTTAGTTCGGTGGCATTCTTGGGACATATAGTNTGTATCGATCGTGTGTGGTAACTATTAGGGAACTGGAGACTAGAGTTGATCTCTTATTACTCGGTACGGTTGATTTCGATGTAATCCTGGGTATGTATTGGTTGTCTCCATGTTATGCTATTTTGGACTGTCACGCAAAAATCGTGACGTTGACGATGCCGGGGTTTCCAAAGGTTGAATGGAGGGGTTCTCTAGATCTTGTTCCTAGTAGGGTAATTTCTTATTTGAAGGCCCAACGTATGGTTGGAAAGGGATGCTTGTCATATTTGGCCTTTGTGAGAGACGTTGATGCAAATGCTCCTCTTATTGATTCAGTACTGGTCGTACGAGACTTTTCAAATGTATTTCCTGCAGACCTACCGGGTATGCCACCCGACAGGGATATTGATTTTGGTATTGAC
>AWOL01S0094806.1:0-35809 GCA_000715115.1 Nicotiana otophora | reverse complement strand
GGGAGGGGGGAGGTTCACTCTTCTTTACATTATTTTGGAGGGAACATCTGAGAAAAAAATACATAAAGCACATCATATTTATAAAAAGAAATAGATCATATACACGTCTAAGCACTTCAAATAATTGGCACGAAGAATATTCAAGTTATCTTCGATGAGGTTTCTAGTCGAGATTCCGGTTCGTAGCTACGACATCGTTTAAAGGAATTTTCAGCTTTTAAAGATTCATCCTTGCTCTCATTGCCTTGTATACATGTTTCGGATGATTTTGAAGCTTTAACGTATTATCACCTTTGGTGGAATGTTTGAGTGCCTTTACTGTGTTAGCTTTATTTCTTGCCTCTCTATATGTGTTTACTTTTAAGTAATGTTAGTCGTAGTTAGATTTATGAGATTAACATTAATTTTTATTAAAGAAAGCATAGAGGTTTTTATAAAGAATTGTAGGAGTAGACCTAAGTTAATGAACTAAGAATTCTGTTGGATTTAAGTTTTTGGCATTCTTTGCGATGAAGTTTATTGGATGTAATAATATTGTTGAAAATCACATTAAAAGCCTGCTTTTATTTGATGTTAACTGCTTAAATATTTTGCATAAGATCATGTTAATCTTTTGAGTTAAGTTAGGTGGTTGACACAACTGTTAGGTTAGTGTATTAGTTTGTTTCCTTAATATTGTCTGTTAGTTCTTTTAGCTATAGGGAACGAATTTTATTTTTTGAGATAGAATGTTGTGTTATATTTAGTAGCTTGTTAATAGTAGTCAAATTTTACACTTCCTCCGCAATAGATTCTATACTTCATGACTTTACAATAATCTAAAATTAATTTAGGAAAATACTCTGAATACGATAGAAAAGCTTTAGATGTTTTTTTAAATATTAGCCCATGTGTTCATACCAGAACCTTGGATTGATATGCTTAAATGATAAAAGGATCACGTGCGCATTCTTGCGTCTCGATACCTTTAAATTTAAAATAATTATGTTTTGACCATGCGTACATTCCATACCTTGGTTTAATATTCAATTTCATAGGAATACCTTTGGTGCAAACCGCATCTAGGTCAAAACAATTAATAAAATATAATAAATTAAGTGAAGTGGTAATAGACAAGCCATAACTAATAAAATACAAGAATAGCCAAGAATTGATTTAAGTCGGGCATAAGTCAATAAAAGCGACCGTGCTAGAACCACGAGACTCGAGGGATGCCTCACACCTTACCCTCGGTCAACAGAATTTCTTACTCAGTCTTCTATTTTCGTAGACCATAAATAAGGAGTCAAATCTTCCGTTTGATGAGGGATTCAAATAAAAGGTGACTTGGAACATCAAAACTCAATTCCAAGTAGCGACTCCAAATAATAAATAATCCCTTTTTAAAACGTCACTTTAGTTGGAAAAACTCTTTAAACTCAACCTCGTAATAGGGTTGCATGAAAAAAGAGAGGTGTGACAGGTGCCAGTGAGCTAAACCGTACGTGGAGATTTAAAGGTACATCTGCCAGCGTCCGCTGACCTCGGAATCCCCCTCTATCTCTATGATGTTGTTTTCTTTATTTGTATTAGACTCTGATGTATAGAGACACTTAACTTTTTCTGTTTAGAGCTTGTTACTTATTTCTATCGGGTTTTGGGAGTTGTAATTATTTTGAATCGCAGTTCTTATTAAATTCAGATGTTGAGGTTGAGTTTTAGCTTTATATTCATTTATTCCGCAAAATTGTTAGGCTTACCTAGTCTTAGAGACTAGGTGCCGTCACGACATCACACAAAGGGAAATTGGGGTCGTGACAACTTGATCACAGCCACGAAATTCTTTTTAAGGATTAAGTTCCATAATTCAAAAAATAAATGCTCAAACCCCATCTAAACAGTCTTCAAATGCTAAAGTTAACATTTTTTTTACAGCATAGCAGTGAGTATTGATCACTGGGCTGTTTGTGATAAACCTACCAAATTTCAGATCAATCAGAGACCGTTAAAATCACAATCTCCAAAACTGCGATCAAATTTGGGAAATTACCATTTTAAGCATTTTTTAAGAATTTAAAATATGACCTACATTCTTATAATATATTAATTCATGTCAAAACCACACGTGTTATCATGTTCAAGATTAGACATAAATAAAATGACAGAAAGAATGACTTTTCAAATGTAAATCATATTTAATCTGCCAAACCGCCAAAGAACTCATCTAAACGATCCTGAATCGTCAAAATACGATATGCTTCCTCCCTCTCTATCTGTGTACAATCAAGGACACATGTTTGATCAGGGAACAGAACACAAACTTGAATTGGATTAACATAAGTTAAAGAAACCATATCTGGAGTATACAATATATGGATAAATTATTAGTTGAAATTATGTAACCAATGTGTTTGAGATAATGACTGAATGAGTGAAAAGTGGAAAAATTTCTTAAATAATTGTCCTCTTTATGACTGGGCAAACATGTATGCACCTTGACTATTTCATCGAGTATCTGCTACCTTCTACCAGCACAGGTACCGGATGACTCTGACCTCCAAGGCATAAGCAGATGTGCAGAAATCAGCTAGTGTTTTTTCTCAAATAGGGTAAATTAGCATTAGATAAATAAGTTGGTGTACAGTTCCATATAAAATCCAAGTCCCTTATCGATGAACGATGCAAGCTGGCAGAGAGTATGTACGTAATTAGATTCTAATGACCCTCTCCTTAGCTTTACAGAGGTGACATATATAGAAAGACAAAAACTACAGGAGTGAATCTATAATAGCTTTTGCAATTGATCTTGGAGAGTGTAAAATTATATGTAGTATGAAATGGTGCATTGAGAATGGATACCGAAATGTGATGACTAGAGATGGTATCTTATTTAATTTGGGATTTAAACCAAACTTAACATAGACTAGATCCAATAAAATTAAGTGTCCACTCTAACAGCTTTACACAAATACGTGCACAGTTGATGAGCTATCAGATCAGTTTCAAAATCTTTTCGATATTTTCATTGCTTGTGGTGCTTTCCTCTGGTCTGCTTCTACTTTCGTTGTTGCCGTCACCAGGTCTGTTTCTTGTCCCGATCCGGAATTTTCACCGTCGGAACCGTGATAACGCCTAACATTTCACTTGCTAGGCAAGCCAAATTTAAAAAATCATTTAAACCAAATCCTTATTTCTATTCAGTAAATAACAAGAATTAGCGAAGATGAAATATAATAAGTGCGGAATAATATAAATACTGTATCAATTACTACCACTCGGATCTGGAGTCACAATTCACGAGCATTCTAGAATTCACCACAAGTAATAGTCTGAAAGAAATACAACTGTTTGAATGAAGGAAACAGTAGAAAAGAAAAGATAGACGGGGACTTCAAGGTCTGTGAACGCCGACAGATCTATCTTGAGTCTCCGGATAGCGGTCCAACAGCAAAAGTTTCGATCAACCTGAGCCGATACCAAAATCTGCACAGAAAGTACAGAGTGCAGTATCAGTACAACCGACCCCATGTACTGGTAAGTGTCGAGCCTAACCTCGACGAAGTAGTAACGAGGCTAAGGCAAGACACCTACAAATCAACCTGTACAATTTAACAGTGTGTATACAAATAACAGTAATGAAGAGCTTGAGAGGCAATATCGGGAGAGAGAAACATGCTGGGGGAAATACGAGATAAAGAACTACAGTAGGATGATAACTGGAACAACCAATATATAATGAATCAACGGGAACATAAATACAGTAAAGGAACAATGCACGACATCACCTTTCGTGCTTTTACTCTCAATCTCACCATAAAATCAATAGAAACGGCACGGCATTCCCCTTCGTGTATTAACTCTCATATCATGGCACGGCATTACCCTTCCTGCTTTTACACTCACAATATGGCACGACATCACCCTTCGTGCATTAACACTCACAATATGGCACGGCATCACCCTTCGTGCATTAACACTCTCCCTTACCATAATGCAATACATAAATAACAACAGGGAGATAGAATAACAAGTGCAAGCCTTATTTCAATATTTGGTTCCACAATATCAATCTAAACTTTGAAATCGCCAATAGCCCGTTTGGTTTTTGAGAAAATGAAGCCAATTTCCGTTTTTGGATTCTGTTGAGTGCTGGGCGACAGTGCGCATCGCGTTCGCGAGGCCACTGTCGCGTTCGCGATGGTTACCCCTCTTTGCCTTCGCGTTCACGAGACCATGCTCGCGTTCGCGATGAAGGATCACTGACTCTCCCCCAGGTATGCCTAACACTACACGTTCGCGAGGAGCTGGTCGCGTTCGCGAAGGTTAACGCTCCCATCGCTTCGCGTTCGCGACCAAGCCTTCGCATTCTCGAAGAAGAAAATTCCAGCTGACCAGTTTGCTTTTCGCGTTCGCGAGAGTACCTTCGCGAAATCGAAGAAGGACATGCGAGAACACCAAAATCTGCAGAAAACCAGATTTTCCAAAGTCCAAACATCCCGTGGCCTATCCGGATCTCACCCGAACCCTCGGGGCTCCAAACCAAACATGCACACAAGTCTAAAAATATCATACGAACTTGCTCGCGCTATCAAATCGCCAAAATAACACCTAGAACTACGAATTTAGCACCAAATCAAATGAAATTCTCAAGAACACTTTAAAATTCATATCTTCTCAACTGGAGGTCCGAATCACGTCAAATCAACTCCGTTTCTCACCATATTTCACAGACAAGTCTTAAATATTATAATGAAACTGTACCGGGATCCGAAACCAAAATACGGACACGGCACTAACAATGTCAAACATCAATCAATTCTTAAAAATAAATAATTTTCAGACTATTAATGTTTATCAAAAATTCATAACTCGAGCTAGGGACCTCCGAATTAGATTCCGGGCATACGCCCAGGTCCCATAATTCGATATGGACCCACCGGGACTGTCAAAATATGGATCCGGGCCCATTTACCAAATATGTTGACCGAAATCAACTAAAATCAACTTTTAAGGCAAAATTCTTATTTTCATCAATTTTCAACATAAAAGTTTTCTAGAAACATGCTTGGACTGTGCATGCAAACCGAGGAGGGTAAAAATGAGATTTTTAAGATTAAGAGTGCAGAATCGAATTCTAAAACATAAGATTACCTTTGGGTCATCACATTTCTCCGGTTGTTGTCAGTATTTGCTATTGCTTCATTAACCTTTTGGAAAGATTCTTATGTCTTTATAATTAAGTTATGAGATGAGTGAAGCTAACTTAAACCAAGAGAAATAAACTAACTACAAGAAAAAATCACACTAAAGAAGCAAAATTTCCCGAGCATAACTTCAAGAGAATTCAATTAAAGAGATATACCAATGTATACGAAAAAAAACGAAACCCTCCCTGGAAGAGACTATCAGTTCAAGTACGAACAGAATTGAACTAGAAGATGGGAAATTGCCTAAATGGACTATATTTTCTTTAGACATGAAAAGTTGGGAAGGTTTTTATTTTGCAGAAGTTTGTTTCTTTGACAGATACTACTGGGAGGATATAACTTGCTAATTTTGCGATAGTTCAGAGATTCTTTTTTCGGCCCAATGTGGTAGTATAAGGATTTAGTTTAGGTTTGGAATATAGTCAAAAGGATATTTTTGCCATTTACTCGTTAGTTGATCAAAGAAAGCATTTCCTCAATGTGGTAGAACAAGGTTGTAGTTCAAGATGTTTTGAGGCCTTCAGAAAAAAGGGAAGAGTTCTTCTCTTTTTTTTCCCTTCAATTATTTAGTTTTTCCGACGGCTTCAATTATTTAGTTCTTATTAATAACAAAAATAGGAATACATGGGGGAGACCAACTCTTTACCCCCTCAAACAACAACAACAACAACAACAACCCAGTATAATCCCACTAGTGGGGTCTGGGGAGGGTAGTGTGTACGCAGACCTTACCCCTACCCTGGGGTAGAGAGGCTGTTTCCAATAGACCCTCGACATCCTTCCCTCCAAGAACTCCCCACCTTGCTCTTGGGGTGACTCGAACTCACAACCTCTTGGTTGGAAGTGGAGGGTGCTTACCCCCTCAACTACTATACTAAAATTAAACAACTCAGTCTCTTATGTCTTGAAAAGTCACCGTTGAGTTGTGATCCTAAAATAAGTAGAACTCCTTTGTTGAAATGTTACATTATGATTTAAATACATTATACAACATAAGAAAAAGGAAGAGGTTAATTTGTATTTAAATCACAATGTAAAACTTGAAGAAAAAAGTTCTTATTTTTGGGGTCATAGCTCACTGATGTTCCATGACATAAGGACTAAGATTGGTCAATTTTAATACAGTATTTGAGGAGGTAAAATGTTTACCTCCTTCGTGTATAATGTATTAATATCTTGGTTATTAATATGAAGACGGAGGTTTGTCTAGTCTCCTAGCACTCGGAAGAAGATATAGAATTTAAAAAACAAAAAGAGGAAATCTTCCCTTTTTTCTGAAGGCTTCAAATGGTCTGGAGTCCTGAGCTTGGAGAAGCAAACTGAAGAAGCTCTTCATTACTTTCAAATACAGACATCTCTCCTTCTTCCAAGTTTACGAGTACTTCAACTCCATCCCCATTTTGGTTATCCAAAAGGACAAACATATTAACTGGAAAAGTAGCAAGATCCACTCTTGTTGGCCTCCCCCATCCAAAATTTATGTCGTCAAACGGGAATTTCCTTAAACTAGAAAACCTATATATAGAAAAATCATTGCTCGAGGTTTGCTCGTTTATCTGTGTAGCTAGTTCAGATACCCTTGAACATAGTAACTCTTCTGATTTAATATATTTGAGCATATCATGGACCTTTTCTTTTCCTTCTCTAAGCTCACCAATTAGTCTTTGCAAATTCAGATCTTCCTCATTCGCTGCTGATACAACGTAAGGAAGAATTGCATTTCCTACCAAGCCTGCTGGAACTAGTGCATCATTACTTGTTCCTCGTAGATTTACTGCTTGGATCAATAACGATGGCTTAAAAGTTGGCGTATTAGCGCATTTGCATAGGAATGCAGTGACAGTTTCCACAGTTGTAGGAGGAATTTGGCTTCTGGCCTTGAGAGCTTTTAACTTGGAGTCCGAGAAATGGTACATTTTCGATGCATTTTGTTTTAGACTAGGATCAGCCACTTGTGGTGCAGAATAGTTGGCCGGTTGAAAAATTGATGCTCCATTAAACAGGGGAGATGGTTTTGCTTCTGAATCACGCGCGACAAGGGCCCAGTCCCTTAGGAAATTAATCATACTGTAACCATCAGCAACCTTGTGGGAAATACATGCACTTAGTACTATGCCACCACATTCAAAATGATTAAGTTGAGCTACGATTAAACTGTCCGTAGATGTGCTCCAAGGATCTTTAGGAAATATTAACTTATCGATATCAGTACGAGGATGATTGAAAATACTTGACATTGGACAATCAATTCGGACTTGATTGAGATTGACTCCCATGTCATTACATTCGACAAAGGAATTGTCGCGTACACGTCCAGCAAATGGATAATATGCGGTTAAAACTTTGGAAAGCGACTTCTCAAGAATTTGGGAGACCTTTGTCGGTTCAAGAGAGATTGCAGTGTCTTGTTTTGGGTAGAAGAAAGAAACCGGCATATAGGTGTGAGTTCCCATTTGGTCCATAAGAGAGAGCTTGTGAATTCTATGTGAAAATGGGGTTGGAGAAGAGGGCTTAATTATCTTTTGGGAAAGTAAAACAAGCCTTGAAATAGCCATCTTAGTTGAATTACAAATGGTTTCTTTAACTACAGGGGACTTCTTTACTGTTTAGCCTCTTCTAACTCGTGTATATATATAGCCAGGAAACAGAAGAATCCTACTTCACTATCTGTTTGATTATGTTATAAACAACAAACAAACAACCCAGTGAAATCCCACAAGGTAGTGTGTACGCAGACCTTACCCCTACCTTACAAAGATAGAGATGTTGTTTCCGATAGACCTTCGACTCAAGGAACAGAGGCTGTTTTGTTATGTTATAAACAAAATTAATGATGTGGCCAACGCTATTGCTATCCAGAAATTTGAAAGATTATTGACATGGAATTGGAAAAAGAGAAAAAAATATTTGGATACTGGTGAGGAATTTTCTCACTTTATGCCAGTTTCTAATTTATTATGCATAATTTTGTGACTATTCTCTATCTTTACTCTGGTAGCTAGGGGCGGATCCACCTTGCGACCTACGGGTTCACGTGAACCTAGTAGTTTTTGTTCAAACAGTTTAAATGTGTTCGAAAAATTTATTAAATATCTATAAATATTTGAATGTGAACCCAGTTACTATTGAAAATTTACTCGAGATTGTTGCAGCAACCCATAAACATTAAATCTTGGATCTGCCTCTGAGTAGCCTCTTTAAATCATATTGTAAAGCACATATACATAATCTCTACTTCCTGCCCATGCCTACCCATAGGATTGTTTGGTTCACGTACTAGTTATGCAACGATTCTAAAGTAGAGAGAGTTAATTGCTTATATAGTCACTCAACTATTTAAAATAGTGTAATAAAGTTATTTTTCTTTATTTTATAACAGAAAAGTTACTCAATTATCGCAAATGGTGTAACAAAGTGTTTTTTTTTAAAAAATTTGTAACAGATAAGTCACTTTATTATTGCTATATCGCACCAAATATACTCTTAGGCCTTAGCCAGTAACAATTATATTTTCGGTAACACAATATTTGAAACGAAAAACTAAAAGAATAAAATTAAAAGAAACCCCAAAGAACTAAACATTTCAAGCTACCCTATGTGTTTGAAAAGGTAGGGTATAATGAGAGAGAGATTCTAACGGCTCAATTCAATACCTATGGTATGGGTTCGGCAAATGAAGTCAAAATAAAATCACCAGCCTTTAATTTTCATCCATCTTTTGGCTTCCTATTTTTATTACTATTATTATTATTATTATTATTATTATTATTATTATTATTATTATTATTATTATTTATTTTTAATTTAGGCTTACGAAATAAAAAGAATTTCTTAAGCTACTATTTCCCTAATTACATACCAAACTATGAGTAAAAACGCACAAAGAATATACAAATGCAAATTAATAAATGATCAGGATTGGAGTTGTAGTTTAATTACAATATCAGTATTTGCAAATGCTGAACTACACTATTCATAAATATTATTTAGCCATGACTATTACAAATACCGAATTTAATTATTTGAAATTCAAGTAAAATATTGACATATTAGTTTGTATTTCAAAGAGATACAAACTATTAACTAATATGAAAAATCAATTTATCATTTTTATGCTATTAAGTTTCATAAATGAGCAGTTATGCTATTTAATATTTTCTCTAGAAAAAAAAAAGTACTCTCTCCGATCCAATTTAATTGATTTTTTGACCTTTTTCTTGTGATCCACAATATTTAATATTTTCAAATATCAAAAAGGAATTAACCTTTGGAGTAAAGAGCCTAAGAGTATTTTTATATTTTTAATGAACAAAATAAGGTTAATATAATCAATTTCATTATTAATTAATACTAAAAGGTGAATTCGTTAATATATGTGAAAATAATCAAAAAAAAATTAATTAAAGTGAACCGAAGAGAGAAGCATTTTTTGGGAGAATAAAACTTTGCATATCTAATAAGTTAGGTGTAAGCCTTAACTATCTAGCTCCTACTCCTTTCTCAACACTGTTTATACCTCAAATATTATTAATATATACAGTTTTCTGAAAAGTTAGAAATACTACTTTGATATTATCAAATTGGTAAGAAAAAGCAGCTGCCTGATTCATAACTCATGAGGAAACTCAGTCCAATATAATGGCTAACCAAACCTTTTTGCTAGGCCTATCCAATTTATCACCAAACTCTACAAAATTGTATGGACCAACTACATTTTTATGTTCAAAAAAATGGAACAAAAAAGGAGTAAGGGTGGGTAGGAGGAAGAGAAAATATGTATGTACGTTACAGTTTACGATCAGAGTTAAAGAGACTAGAGCAAAATTGAAGTGTCACAATATTATGCTTATAAATTGGAACATGTGATTTTTTTTTCTTTATCACTTCCATTGCAATTATATATCAATTTCTGGAATTAGTAGACTTTTTCGGTTGAAGGGAAGTCTTGGCGTAACTGGTAAAGTTGCTGCTATATGATCAGGAGGTCACGGGTTCGAGCCGTGGAAACAACTTCTTGAAGAAATGCAGGGTAAGACTGCATATAATAGACTCTTGCAGTTTGGTCTTTCCCCAGACCCCGCGTATAGCGGGAGCTTAGTGCACCAGACTGCCCTAGTAGACTTTTTCGGTAGCAATAATCATGGTTATTAACCTAATGTAGAACTATAATGAAATAGGATTTTAGTTTTAAGGCTATACATACAAACTCAGAAGAGGCAAAAGACCATGAAGTGCCCTGCAGACCCAAAGGCACATCTTGGGCGTATGCACCTCGTTGCATGCGTTATGTTACGCGGCGCCTTCCTGAGATTTTTTGGAAGGGCGACGTAAGGCTAAGCAATCGATGTCAGTGCGATTGTTGAACACCAACTGAGGTCCCCTCCGTACGCTAGACTAGATTGTCAGTGCCGTACGAAAAAACCAATATCATGAGCAACTGAGAGAGCAGAAAAGAGAATTGAGAATGAAAGAAAGCTTTATTGCATTTAATGAAAGCTATTACAGAAAAACAATACGGTGTCGGGGAGAGAGACACCAGTACATAGAATTATTTGCTTGCTAGAAAGTTTGATTGCTTGGTCACACTTAATAATGTTTAAAAAAAAATAAACCAAAATTACATAACTTGACCTAAATAAGTTGTAAAAGCACACTTAAAGAAAATGCAGTAAAACTACTCTATATTTACAATGAAAAGGACTTAGTCTTCTACAATGTAGAATCAGGTCCGTTGGCAGCAACCTTGTCTTTAGTATCAGGGTCTGTGTGCACGGCATTGTCTGCGCGTGCGGCGCTGTTGGCGTCTGCCTGTGGCTGGGCGCTGGCGATGGCTAGCGGTGGGGCGACAAAGGCACATGCGCGCTTGTCACTTGGAGCTACAGAGACCACGGGGCCGGCCGTGGCGCTGGGCGTTGGGAGGCTTGCCAGGACGCTACGGGGCACGTCCAAGAGGTCATGGGGCATGGCTGGAAAGCCGCCCATGACATTCTCCCCCACCTGAGTTAGCGACGTTCTCGGTGCCTTACTTGCAAGATAATCATCCAGTAGGCTCTTGTAGGCTTTGAGGTTTGTTCCCCTCTCCTAAGTATTCTCCTCTGCATCACATCCCTGCCATTTCACCAAGAACTCTTGGTGATCCTTCCTTGAGGCGTGAATCACTCGATCACCAAGAATAGCTTCAACACGCCCTTTCCCGGTTGAATTGGGACCTCGAATACTGGGTACTGTGAGTTGGCTCCGTGAAGGATCCTCTATATCTTTCCGAAAAGGTTTCAGAAGACTAACATGGAAAATGGGATGGATTTTCCACCAAGCTGGGGTATCCACCCGGTATGCAACTTTCCCAATGCGCCATTCAATGGACAAGGATCCAATATATTTTTGCAATAGGCGAGGGTCATGGACCCCTGCAAACAAGTACCGCTTTGGAATTTTGACCATCACTTTGTCTCCTACTTGATATTCAACAAAGCGATGATTTTGATCAGCATGCCTATTCATCCGCTTTTGGGCTTTGACAAGATAGCTTAGCACTATCTCCAAATTTTGCTTCCATTCTTTTGAAAAGCTAGCAGCTGAAGATATTTTGACATGTTCGGTACATTCACAGTATGTGGGAGTAACGGTTGTTGTCCGGTAACAATTTCAAAAGCGCTTTTGTTGGTACTAGAGCTCTTTTGTGAATTAAAACACAACTGAGCAGCATCCAGAAGCTTCACCCAGTTCTTCTGCGATCCGGTTACAAAGTGGTGGAGATATTCCTCCAGCATGCCATTGAATCGCTCCGTCTGGCCATCAGATTGGGAATGAAAACTTGAGTTATGACTCAATTTTGACCCGAGACACTTAAAGAGCTGGGTCCAAAAGTTGCTAGTGAAGCGTGAGTCGCGATCACTAACGATGTCTTTAGGCAGGTCCCAATAGTTGACGACATGAGAGAAGAAGATGCGAGTTGTTTCTTCTGCTGATATATATTGTGGGGCTGCTATAAAAGTAGCATACTTGGAAAACCGATCCACCACAATCAGGATAGTTGTGAGATCTCCGACCTTGGGCAATCCGGTGATGAAATCCAGGGAAACGCTTTCCCAAGGTCTTTTTGGGATAGCTAGTGGTTCCAAGAGTCCTGCTTGTGTCAAGAAATCCGACTTATCCTTCTGGCATACTAGACAAGTCTTCACATACTGAGTGACATCATCTGTCATTTAAGGCCAATAATATGCACGGCGAAGTAATGCCATAGTGCGTTCTTCACCGAGATGACCCGCCCACAAAGTATCGTGGCATTCCGCCAGAAGAGTCCTTCACAGATCTCCTCCTTTAGGAACATAAAGTCGGTTCCCTTTCACTTTCAGGAAACCATCTTCTGTGTAGAACTGGCGAGTCTTGCCCTGTCCTACCAAATCAACCATATACTGAGCAGCAGGATCCTTGATGAGTAGATCCTGTATCTGGTCTTTTATGGTGGTGGTTACTTCGCTCCCCCTTAGGGTGGCGAGTAGGCACACTGATGCTAGATCAGCCCTCCGACTGAGCGCATCAGCAACATGATTAGTCTTCCCACTTCGGTACTCCAGGTTGAAGTGAAATTTCGATAGGAGTTCCTGCCACCTAGCCTGTCAACCATTCAGCTTCGGCTGGGTCATGAAATGGCTAACAATTGTGTTGTCTGTATTGACCACGAACGAGGTTCCCAGTAGATAATTCCTCCAAAGGCGTAAGCAATGAACGACAACCAATAATTCTTTCTCGTGGACGGCATAGCGCCACTATGCGTCCTTCAGTTTTCGGCTCTCGTACGTTACGGGATGCCCTTCTTGTAGCAAGACTCCACCAAGGGCATAGTCAGAGGCATCCGTTTGTACCTCAAATGGCTTGGCCAAATCAGGGAGAGCCAAGACGGGGCTACAAGACATAGCCGCTTTTAATGCGTTGAGGCCTTTACTCGCCTGGGTCCCCAATCCCAGGGTGTGACCTTCTTGAGAAGTTTTGTCAGTGGTACTGCAATAAGGGAGTAATGTTTCACAAATCGCCGATAGAAGTTGTATAGACCAAGGAATGACCTCTAGGCATGTATATCCTTACGCGGTGGCCAATTTGTAATGGCCTGAATCTTCTGTTGGTCCATCTTGATCTACTCTTCCTCGATGACATGTCCGAGGAAGTCAATTTGTTTCTGAGCAAAGGAGCACTTGGATAGCTTCACATATAATTCGTGCTCCCGTAATCAGGCTAGGACCTTCCGCAAGTGCTCCAGGTGTTCTTCCAATTTCTGACTATATACCACAATGTCATCCAAGTATACCACCACGAATTCATCAGTGTATTCTCGGAAGACTTGGTTCATCAGGGTGCAAAATGTGGCTGGCGCATTAGTCAAGCCGAATGTCATAACTAGGAAGTCGTATGACCCATATCTTGTCACGCAGGTCGTCTTTTGTTCATCACCATCTATAATCCGAACTTGCCAATAACCTGTCCTCGGGTCTATTTTGGTGAACATTATCGCACCACCCAGTCTGTCGAACAAGTCTGCCATTAGCGGAATATGGTACTTGTCCTTCATGATGATTTTGTTTAGATCCCAGTAATCCACACAAAGTTGTACACTACCATCATGTTTCTTTTGGAATGGTACAGGGGATCCGGATGGGGATTTGGAGGGTACGATGATCCCTGTGTCTAGCATTTTCGTCAATTATCTCCGAAGCTCGGTGAGTTCGGGTTGTGACATTCTGTACGGTGCCTGGGCAGGTGGTTTCGCACCCGGCACCAACTCAATCTCATGGTCCACAGTGCACCTAGGCGGGAGTCATTTTGGCATATCTTGTGGCATGATGTCTTCAAATTCTAGTAGGAGCTCCTTCACGGGTGTAGGAATAGGACCCGAGAAGCGTTCTATATCTTCAATACATAGGGTAGCCAGGAACGTGGGTTCATGTCTTTTGACCCCCTTCTTCAACTACAAGGCCGAGATTTTCTCGGCTGCCATCTTCATGGGCATGTACGGAATAATGCAGGGCTTGGCCCCATTTGTTCCCATCATCAGTAGCATGTCTGCATACGGTACGGGCATGGTGTTGGTTTGCCTCAGGAATTCCAACCCCACTATCAACTCGAAGTCATTGGTTTGCCTCAGGAATTCCAACCCCACTATCAACTCGAAGTCATCTATAATCACCACGCACAGGTTGAACTTTCCTTCATAAGGTCCAATCTTCATTGGTACTTCTTTGGCTATTCCACCCACTGGCTGAGGAGGTGAGTTGATAGCTTTGACACGACCTCTGCTCTTTTCTACAACTAGGCCAAGGCGCTCCACCTGAGTCGAGGCTAAGTAGTTGTGGGTAGCACCCGTGTCTATCATCGCCCGAATGGGCTTGCCATTTACCTTCATGTTGACAAACATTAAGGTCCTCTCTTGCTTAAAATGAGTCCTCTCATTTTCCTTCCTTTTCCCTTTCTTGTTGATTGGGCGGGGGTCCTTATTCTTACGGATACCAGCACTGGTTCCCGCTAAGGACTCAGAAATAGAGCCAACAATTGCATTGAATGCACCTACTGGTTCAGTCCGGTCTGTATAATTTGCGTCGTCATCCGTCCCATCATCAAAAGCTTGATGGGCATTCATATATGAATATGGGCATTCATTATTCCAATGTGGTCTACCGCAATGACATCCTGAAGGGGGTTTCCTCCCCGATCGTTGTTGTTAGATGCAGTGCTAGTACTGTCTGAGGAGGGAGCCTTAGATTTGGTTGCACTCCGGTCTCCTCCACTTCTGCTATGGCCACCAGTGTTTGGCTGGCCCCCTTTGTATCCTCCTCGGACAAGCTGTTGAGGCCTGTCCTTTCGAGCTTTCACTTGATAATCCCCAAGGCACTCTGCTGCTTGGATCGCCTTAGGTAACGTATTTACCCTTCCTCTTTGCAGATCCATGCGGGCATAAGGTTTCAACCCTTCCTGGAATGTGAAGATCTTGTCTTTTTCCCCCATGTCACGGATGTTCAGCATGAGCGCAGAGAATTCCAGCACGTAATCCCGCACTGATTTGGTCTGGCGGAGCTCCCGTAGCTTTCTCCTTACATTGTACTCAATATTTTTGGGGAAGAACTGTAGGCGTATCACTGCCTTCAGTTCCGCCCATGTCTCGAGGGAATCTTCACTGCCCCTGATGGCTTCGTATTTCACCCGCCACCAGAGTTTGGCATCACCCTAAAGATACATGGCAGCAATTGCTACCTTCTTAGCTTCTTCTAGACCACCCATTGCATCGAAATATTGTTCAATGTCGAAAATGAAGTTTTTCACTTCTTTGGCATTTCGAGCTCCATTGTATGGCTTTGGCTCAGGAATTTTTAGTTTTTGTGCCACAGGGGCGAGGTTCACAATACCCCCGATTTGATTTTCGCCTCCTCGAAGCAGGACTTGTAAAGCAGCATTGACAACGTTGAGCTGGCCTGTCAAGTTGTCTATAGTTTGCTGCATGGTAGTCACCCTGTCTGCCTCTTGTGCACTGTGGGCTAAATCCTCTCCTGTTGGAGAACCTCGAATTTATCGAAAATTTCGGCTGCCTCTGTGGTTGCCGTTTGCCGGTCTCCTTCAGAGTCGCGACTAATGTTTTCTATGTCAACTTCGACCTGGAGCAGTCTGCGGTCCAGGTCGTCCAACCTTTTCACTAGACTGGTCTTTAGGTCAGGTACCATTTCCACGATGGGCCGTAATACGTCAACCTTCTCCTCAAGGATCGCGATACGATCTCCATGATTCACCATGGTCAGAAATGGTGGTAATTGTAATGTAATCACTCGTCCGATATCGAGCCTAGGCTCTGATACCAACTGTTACGCGGCGCCTTCCTAAGATTCTTTGAAAGGGCGACGTAAGGTTAAGCAATCGATGACAGTGCGATTGTTATTCGCCAATTGAGGCTCCCTCCATACGCTAGACTAGATTGTCAGTGATGTATGGGAAAACCAATGTCATGAGCAATTGAGAGAGAGAAGAAAAGAGAATTGAGAATGAAAGAAAGCTGGATTGCATTGAATGAAAGCTATTACAGAAAAATAACACGGTGTCGAGGAGGGAGAAACCAATACAGAGAAGTGTTTGCTTGCTAGAAAGGTCCCCCTTAATAATGCTTAAAAAAATAAACCAAAGTTACATAACTTGACCTAAATAAGCTGTAAAAGCACACTTAAAGAAAATACAGTAAAACTACTTTATATTTACAATGAAAAGGACTTAGTCTTCTACAAGGTAGAAACAGGTCCGTTGGCAGCAACTTTGTCTTTAGCATCAGAGTCTGCGCGCGTGGCGCTGTTGGCGTCTGCCTGTGGATGGGCGCTGGCAATGGCTAGCAGTGGGGTGACAGAGGCACATGCGCGCTTGTCACTTGGAGCTGCCGAGACCATCGGGCCGACCATGGCGCTGGGCATTGGGAGGCTTGCTAGGACGCCACGGGGCACGTTCAAAGGGTCATGGGGTATGACTGGAAAGCCACACATGACAGTTATCACAACACCGCTTTGTCGAAGTTTTTTCTTAGATATGCATAAGAAAAATGAAAATTTTGAAGTTAAATATAAAAAATGACACCATTTATCGTTATAGTAATTTGTTCGTTAGTGGATTTTTTAAAATTATAACACTGCTTATGAAATGCACATCTGATGTGAGAAACATTGAATCTTATATTTTCTGATAATTTAGGAGCACATCTGTTTATTTATAAAAATTTTAAAGATGGGAATATTTGTCAATATTATTTTCTTGATTCACATTGCTTGTTTCTGGCAAGTTCACTAATCAGGGTCTCTTTGGTTAATGTTCATGAACTTCCACAGGTTATTTTTGCACATAGTATCACAGCCAGACCCATCGGTCCTTGCTGTTTTGTTATTCAATGTTGGCCCCCCCGTGTTATGTTATTTGTGCTCCAATTATCCAGTCGTGAGTGTGTGAGAGAGTGTAAGGTCCCACATTGTTTAAGGAAATAGGCTATTCTCATACGGTCTTGAGCATTCAGCTTTGCATGAGCTAACTTTAGGGGTTGAGTTATTCAAGGTCCATTTCTCACAGAATTAACCTAGGTACTGACATGTAACTACCTTTTAAGTGACCAAATCATGTTACACTTATGTTTCTCGGACTCTGCAAAAATACTGCCGGATGCATGTCGGATCCTCCAAAAGTAGTGTATTTTTGGAGGACCTACATGGGTACGGTAACATTTTTGAAGAATCCGCACAACATATTACACTGTCATTTTAAACTAATTTCTGTCATGTTCCAGGGAGTTTGTGAACAATGTATGGTACATCATGATACTTTCTCCACTTGAAGTGCAACAGATGGGCAACGAGGGCCTTGACCTTCCAATTAAGTGCTGTCAAAAAAACATAGGCTCCCTATAAATGCTAATAGCTGTGATGATTTCTTGAATCAGAAATACTCATGTAATATTATGAATGGGACGGATACACCTGTACTTAAGAATGGACTAAATCACCTAAAGCTCTTGTGTTCAATTTTTAGAAAGGTGAAATTGAATTTTTTTTATACAAGATATAATATTGTTACTCAAGAATTGTTATATGCACCGACAGAATCAATGTTATAGTGTTGTTTAACTATGATGATAAGTTATTTCCTCTTTTTTTTGGGGGGGTTTCAAATCATGTTTACTATAAGCAGTTAACACCGACAAATTCACCTGTAGGGAAGATTAGTGTTTTAGATTTAGGATCCTTATAGGGTAAGAAAGGTCGTATTATATGTGGAGGGCACTCTATATAAGCCTCAAAAAATCCAAACAAGCTATCTAATTCGACGCTCTCCAAATTGCCCCGCCAGACAAGCTCACCCCAGGCATGGTCTATAATTTACTGAATATTCGATATAACTCACGCATTCGTGTACAAACCAGTGCAGACGAAGTAACATGAATATCTCCGGTAGTCAGTCTATTTTCATCAGCGGCCGGTGGGAGCGAGAAGTTTGGGATATGTTTGGTGTTTCTTCCATCAATCATCCGGATCTAAGCCGAATCCAACAATCATCCGGATCTACGCCGCATATCAACAGATTATGGTTTCGAGGGTCATCCATTACGAAAAGACCTTCGTCTGAGGCATAGTTTGGACAAACCCGATATTCAAATCAAAAGCCGAAATTTTTTGGATTTTTGGTTTGGATTTTCGAATTATGGATTGGATTTCGAATTTAATTTTTAATTTTTTTGGATATTGGATTTGGTACTTCAGATTTGTGGATATCCAAAAATTCAAAAAAATTTATACTTTATATTTAGTCCATTATCCATATGCCAATAGTAATAAGTCAAATCCCCTACTCATTAGACCTTATCTCATATATTCAATACTAATTACTAAATTACTATATACTTTTTACTTGGACATAATTTTACTATTGCTACTTCCTATTGGCCTTATTAATGTCTTTATTGTATTTTCTTGATAATGATTTCCTTACTTAAATATTTTATTTGGATGAATGCAGTGAGAATGAGAAACTTTTTTGGTAATTTAAACATGAATACTTTATTTAGATGTTCATTTTGTAAGAAGAAAAAACATCTAAATTTATAGGCTCAAAACCGAAAATCCGAAATATACAAACAGATTAATCCAAAAATTCTGATCCAATCCGAGCTTATTTGGATTGGATTTGGATTGTCATTTATTTAATCCGAAAATCAATATCGAGACCGAAATTTGCATATTCAACACCTGTCCCTACCCTTAACGGCCGCAGACATCTTAACCCGAGCTTGTAAAAGAATCATACATTGTCAATGCACATAATTTAACCTCCTAATAGTATCAACCACTAGATATGTGTCCTTTGCACCTAACTTTTTTCACCACTCTTTTTAAGTTAAAAGAATCCATACCTAAGCTTCCAACTGACCTATAAAAATACTTACAAATACACTGGTTTGACTAGCTACCCTTTTCATGGTAAAAGAACAAAGAAAACATAAAAAAGGTCAAATACTAGTCTATACCTTAGTCTCAAACAGGACTGGTAGTTGCACCTGTTCACCTTAGTGAATTTTGTACAAAAATATTTACATCTACTCAAATTATGTTCCTTTAAATGCATATAAAGGTTGCATTGTTAAGAGACAGAGACAGGGTGAAACAGGACTAATGGAGGACCAGCCACTGCTACCTAGTATACTTGACATGAACACTAAGTTATCAGACATGTCGTCGGACGAAATCGAAGAGTCCTTGGAACACAAGAATGTGTCTTTCAAAGGGTATTTCAAGTTATGTGCATGGGAATCAAGACTACTTTGGCTTTTATCAGGGGCTGTTATTATAGTCTTGATTTTTAACTACATGCTTGGTTTTGTCACACTCATGTTTGTTGGACATTTTGGTTCATTGGAATTAGCTGCTGCTTCCATTGTTAGTGTGGGAATTCAAGGCTTTGCTTATGGTGTCATGGTATTTTTTGTTCCTTTTTATATGTATGCTTTTGTTTTGGTTGATCAGTAACTGCTGAGATAGCATAAGCGCGGCACAGTGCATGCACGTGCACCCACTACGCGTCAAAGTCAATATATTTATATGTATATAAAATGTTATAAAGAATATTGAGTGTTATATAGTAAATGATACACTTGCTACCTTCAAATCCTTGATTCACCTATATCGTATAACTTTTGACTTCGCAAACAATGCTAGTTTAGCACATGATCACTTAATAGAGTTTGTTTTGTTAGATAGATTGTAATATATATAAAGGGGAAATTGACGAGCTCATAATATGTCTGTTAAAAATAGAGTTGGTTTCATTTCTATAAATTCTGATTTTTGTGAACAATGGCTAAGTTGATTAGCTTGGCATTGTTGTATCCCGAAGTAACTTGTTTGTATCCACCTAAATAATATGCAACAACAACAACAACAAACCTACTGTAATCTCGCAAGTGGGGTCTGAGGAGGGTAATATGCAGGCAGACGTTACCTCTACCTTAAAGAAGGCAGAAAGACTGTTTCCTGTAGACTCTCGGCTTGGGAAAGATAAAAGGAACACCTAAATAATATGCATGCAATATTATTCTTTAAGGATAGTGGTTAATTCGCGTGTTGAAGTCTTTCTTCTTACTTTCTGGTATTGTANAATTGACGAGCTCATAATATGTCTGTTAAAAATAGAGTTGGTTTCATTTCTATAAATTCTGATTTTTGTGAACAATGGCTAAGTTGATTAGCGTGGCATTGTTGTATCCCGAAGTAACTTGTTTGTATCCACCTAAATAATATGCAACAACAACAACAACAAATCTACTGTAATCTCGCAAGTGAGGTCTGAGAAGAGTAATATGCAGGCAGACGTTACCCCTACCTTAAAGAAGGCAGAAAAACTGTTTCTTATAGACTCTCGGCTTGGGAAAGATAAAAGGAACACCTAAATAATATGCATGCAATATTATTCTTTAAGGATAGTGGTTAATTCACGCGTCGAAATCTTTCTTCTTACTTTCTGGTATTGTGTTTCCTAAAATGTTTCAACAGTTAGGTATGGCAAGTGCTGTTGAGACAGTTTGTGGCCAAGCATATGGAGCAAAAAGATATGCAGTTATGGGAGTAATATGCCAGAGAGCAATTATCTTGCATCTTGGAGCAGCATTTCTCCTCTCATTTCCATATTGGTTCTCAGGGCCACTTTTTAAAGCAATAGGGCAATCAGACACAATTTCTGAACAAGGCGAATTATTCGCCCGTGGATTGATCCTTCAGCTTTATGCATTTGCTATAAGCTGCCCAATGCAGAGGTTTCTGCAGGCACAGAACATTGTCAATCCTATGGCTTATATAGCTGTCGCCGTCTTCGTTGTGCATGTTCTGGTTACTTGGCTAGTTGTTGATGTCTTGGAATATGNAAAATTAGCAGCAGCCTCATCTGACAGTTCCCCGATATCGCGGGCCAGTTGTCCAGCAGGCATATAAACAAGGACAGGATGGCCAGTAGCTTTGTGAAGATTAAGAAAGTAACTGCACTCATATGAGCTTTCTGCAACTACTCCCAAGAACTCAACATTTGGCCAGAAGACGTCTTGAAATTGCAAAATAATCTTGTTCTCAATTCCTACACCAAGTTCTTTAATGGCGGCCTCTTTCCATTCAGGTAATCTTGGTTCAAACCTGATGCAATTTGATTTCAGAACACCAAGAGGAACAGCAATAATGGCAGCATCGGCCACAAAAGAACTCCCATCCTCAACTGTTACCTTCACACCATTATAACGTCTAACAACTTCTGTAACCCTGAGGAATGATTCCAAGAACAAATGAGTCATAGGAACTGCTAGTGTCCTTTGTTTCCAGTAGGGGGTAGGGAGGTGGGATGTCAGGGAGATGTTATTTACCTGTGACCTAACCGAATGTCAAGCCCTTTTGCTAGTGTATTAATGACTGGCTTATATCCCCGGACCATAAGACCATGCCCACCAGGAAGCAATTCTTCCTGTATATAACAATCATGAAGGTGAGCATTTCTAACATCAGCAAGTTCCTATAACCAGATCAAATGCCTATGAAAGACAATTGTCAATAAGAAGGTGAGCATTCCTCCAACAAGTTAACTCGGTCAAAAGGAGGCAAGTAAACCAACCTGGTCCCAACACTTGAGTGATATGGTATCTGCATCTGCGGCAAACCAGCCTTCCATTCTGCATAGGTACCACTGCAACACCTTATGAGCAAGGCCACTCAACCTGCATTAACAATTTTCGCTTAGTAAAAATTTTAATGCTCTTTTTTCCTCTTTGGGTGATTCGGGAAGTTGAGTCAATATGTCAACAAACAGAATTAAGCAGGACCTTAAATCAGGTCTCCTTTCGAAAACCATTGATATAGCACGACTGATAGACATGTCTTCACTGGATTCTTGCCTAATTTGATCAGTCTGCAGACAAAGCGAGTCAGCTCATAGTCAGAAAATGTCCACAATACACATACTTTAAAGACATGGAAGAGGGATCCTTTCCTTACGAAACTCGTAAAGAATTAGATATTTCATATATCATGACTCAGAAATAAAAGTGGGTAGAAAAAGGGAGAACATGCCTCCTTCAAAATGCTCTCAAATGTCTCGCCAACCTTTGCAACTAATTCCTGACAAACTTGATTTCCATCCATGTCAAAAAGCCCATAACTGGACAATCACAAGATATGTTAGTTGATTATTTTACATGCTTAGAAAGGTCACAACCCCAAAATTAGCAATCACTTGTTTCCACACTTGCACATAATGACATGTAGAAGCATATCAACTTGATCATGTAAGTATTTATGCATAGATTTGATGCATATTTACACACATGAAAAGCAAGGAGAGCTTAGAGTATAAACCTTTCCAGATCATGGTCGTAAAGAACTGAATTGTCACCACTTGTACGATAGAGAGGCAATCCTAGTTTTCCAATAAGAGGTGCCAAAGGATTCTCTTTGCAGACGCCATGCAACCTAAACCAGTTAAAATCTTAATATCCATTGGAAGCAAAATGCATATGTTTACTGTGTAATAAACATAAAGTCGAATCTTCAAAAAGCAACAATTCACTACCATGATGCACCCAAGTCAACAGGAAAACCAAAAGAGTAATCAGTGTGAACTCGGCCTCCAATTCTATCTCGTGATTCTAACACAACAACCTGCAAGAAAATATCAACTTCATGATGCACATCCACCATCACCATTATAGTAAATAAAAAGTCATAAAATGGTCATATTTCTACTAATACATATTTCCAGGGCATACCTGAAATGATTCATCATGAAGAGTACGAGCAGCTGCAAGTCCTGCCATCCCACCACCTATTACAATAACAGATGGCGAAGCCACATACCTCCGTCCAACATTTGAGAAGCAAGGAGCTAAGGAGAAAACAACTCACTTAATAAAGTTTTTTACCAAGAAAAATGAAAGCATCCATAAGATTGGAAATAACAACAACAACAACAACAACCTAGTGTAATCCCACAAGTGGGGCATAAGATTAGAAACAAAAATGTAGAAATTCATGTTTGAAGTGATCACATGGACAGCCAAAACAGGTCACAAAGTCTTGTATTAGTATAAGAAAATACGGAATGGCCTACTGCTTGCTTTTCTTTTTTTTGTGCTTCAGATTCCAAACATATGAAAGGACTATAATTATCGAGTGTCTTGTCCCGTATTCCAGTTTTAATCAGGAACCCATTTTTGCTAAAATCACCAAATGTTGCCTCTTTGATAAGCAGGATAGCTGCTAATTTGGCAAACAAGAGCACAAAGTGTCTCCTAAATGGCGGGTAAGCAGTAAAAAGGTTTGCGCACATGCTATAAACCTGGTCCAGACATAGAAAATCTACTAGTACCGCGTTGTTATTATTGATAAAGAAAAAGCAACTACGCCTCAGTCTATTATTGATAAAGAAAAAGCAACTACGCCTCAGTCCTAAACAAGGTCCTAAACAAGTTGGGTCGATGTTATTCTTGATATGGAGGACGAAAATTATGCAGCATCACAATCACAGAAAACCGTTTAAAAGCATATTCCTCACAAGTTGAAAACTTCAAAAATGATTTTCTAATTAAATAAAACCAAACTGTTGTTTGCTGACATGTTCCAGACCTGCTCTGCCATATAAATTCTACTAACTTATTACTCCCTCCATACCAGTTTATGTGATATTTCTTTTAGTCTGTCCCGGAAGAACGATAAATAATTTAATTTTGTACTTCTATTTTACCCGTAATGAGATGATTTATAATGACAAATACCTATGGTTTCTTCTAGACCACAAAGTTTTTAAAAAAAAATAAAAAATTATTAACTTCGTACTCAGCCAAACGGAGGGAGTAGTGTTATTCTTGATATAGAGGACCAAAAACAGGTGACGTCACAAACTGTTAGAAAAGCATATTCCTGCAAGCTGAAAACTTTAGAAGTGGATTTTTTTAATTAAATAAACCAAAAGGTTTTCGTTCTGATGCTGCAGTATACATAGTTTTAATTGATAAATAAATCAACCGTCAATGGGCTTAATTCAGCTCAAATAATGCAAAATTGAACTGTTAAAAACAAAAAAAAGACTGAATTTAAGTAATACCTAGAAATAAATCTAGAATGTAGAGTCAGCAAAAGTGTTTTCTATCATAAATAGATTTTTTAAACCTTTTACATTTTTAAAAAATCTTCCCACCGACAAAAATAAGTACAAACTTCAATTTAAAAGAGTAAAATTCGATTAAAAATTAATTATTAAAACTTTAAAGAAACGAACCTCTTTGGAGCTGACGACTACTCTTGTTTTGAGAATCCATGGCTAAAAAATGCGATTAATTGGAAACCGACCCAATAAAATTAATTGGAATTAATGGGATTAAGTAAGATTATCGTTAAAAATCTTATCTTAATAAGAATCTCAGTATTAATGAGTTGTTGATACTACAATTATTACTCCTAAAAGTGAAAATCTGAGGGGAAAAATGGAGAAGAAAGATTAAAAAGAAAGTAATGAAGTGATTAGAATTTGAACACATGCGTATCACAAAGCTAACGCACAAAAGCGAGAAGGGTAAAAAGGGCAAAAACACCAAAAAATGGGGATCGAAAGTTAGAAATTCTCTCTCCTGATCGGAATTGAAACAATTCTACGGAATTATTCGAGAATTCCGTTGAATTAAGAATTGTTTGATCTGGAGAGAGAATTGGGATTTTGAGGAGTGAAATTGAATCAAGAATTTTTTTTGGAAATGGAATTGGGAAGACGAAGGGGAGAAGAAGAAAGAAAAAGCGTTGGGATTTTTATGGTTTTACGGTTGGTGTTTCCTACGTAGACGTGGAAGGAGGTGACTGAATAAGAATATTCTGAGATTCGAACCGCCGGTGGAGTTATGATACGAGTATTATATAGGGATTGTTACACAATTAACGGATGATTTATTTTTTTTAATCGATATAGATGGAATATACATGATTATATACACATATATAAAATATATCAACCGATTATTTTTAGTTTAAGATAGTAGTTGGGCTCGCTTAAATTTAAAATAGCTTATCGAGATATAATATATTATGTGTACAATATATTTTGTGTATAATCATAAAATATTGGCTAAGAAAAATAAATGATGAGGTGGATTATTTGTACAAGGATCACCAAAGATTGTGATGGGATGGTAAGTATTCAATCATTTTTAATGAAAGATTTTCAATTGGAGCCTCGCAAATCAAGTCGCATGTGGTAAATCTAAGGAGGGACTAGTCGACACGAATTTAAATTAGTCAAATCCTAAAACAGATATTAAACACAAGAAAAAAGGTTAGTTATCAATCTAGTTGTTTTTGTAAATGTTAATTTTTCAAATTTTATTTGTTTTCCTCTTGATTTTTGGGNGACCCATTTGGCCCGCGGTCCCGGGCCGGTCCCGGGCCTGGACCGGCCCACTTGCCAGCCTTAGGTGGATAGTATGTACGCATATCTTATTCTCACTCTAGGAAGGTAGAGAGACTATTTTCGATTAACTCTCGACTCAAGAAAGAAGAAATAGAGCAGTAGCAACAAGCAATAACCATAGAACGATACTGAGAAAACCGAAGCAAATGATAGTGAGAGAACAACAGATAGCCGGAAAATAACTAAAAGAAAATAGTAGCAATAAGCATTAACAACAGTAGGATACCAAAAAACCGAAGCGAAAGATAAAAAGAAAGCAGTAGGTAATAAAAGCAATCTAAAATCAAGAAAACTAACAGACTAACATCAATACTACCGATAAGGAAACGAAAAACGCTCGATTATCTACTAGTCTTCTACCCTAATTCTCGACCTCCACACCATCCTATCAAGGACCATGTCCTCGGTAAGCTGCAGTTATACCATGTCCTGCCTATTCACCTTTCCCCAATACTTCTTTGGCCTCCTTCAACCTCTTCTCATACCCACCAAGACCGACCGCTCACACCTCCTCACTGGGACATCTATGCTTCTTCTCTTCACATGCCCGAACCATCTTAGTATCACTTTCCGCATCTTGTCTTCCACGGGGGCCACGCTCACTTTTACCTAAATATCATCATTCTTAATCTTATCTAACCCGGTATGCCCGCACATCATCTCATCATTCTCATCTCTACTACTCTCATCTTTTGGAAATAAGAGTTCTTGGCTGGCCAACATTCTGCCCCATATAATATAGTCGGTCTAACCACCACTCTGTAAAACTTACCTTTAAGTCTCGATGGCACATTCTTATCATACAAGACGTCGTATGCTAGCCTCTATTTCATCCAATGTAACACTCCAAATATTTACTAATATTTGCATTTTTGATTGAACATCTTTATAATGAGGAGATATTTTTACTTCTCACTTCCTAAACGTGAAATTTATAATACATGAAAATTCTTTACTCTAGGTTGTGTTAATATTGACAAAGAAGTTCCATGGTGTTACTATGTGTAACACTTAATATTCTTTTAATGAATTATTATTAAATACATTATAATTAAGTTTTGGGGTTGCCACCCTTTTGTATTTATCTAAGGATATTTAGTAGTTGGANGTGGTATTTTTTTTTCCTTTGAAATAAAACAACAACAACAATAACCACATTGGGATCCCACAAGAGCGATATGGGGTGGATAGTATGTACGCATATTTATCCAAAATTCTTAAAGATAACTTTGATTGACTTAGTCTTCCATAAACTCCCCATTTTTATTCTTTCAAGAAAAAGAAAACCCTTACCCTCTCTCCTTCTTATCACCTGAAAACTTCATAGAAACCACCATAAATTTTCACTAAACCAACCAGCAAAATTCGTTCTTGGTGAAGCTCAAGTTGCTCCTCTCTTTTGTGGTAAGTTACTAAACCCGGTTTTATACTAGACAGTTATTAGTTTTTTCTTTATATCTTTTTGTATAGAGCTCTATTTTAAGTGATCTAAGACTTTCTGGAAAGTTATTTCATACATCTATAACTCTTATGAAGGAACCAAAACCTGATTTGTCTTTTATTTATCCAAAAAGAGGTGATGAAGTACAGGGCAGGTGCTGCCCAGATTTTCTGTTTTACAAATCCTCCATGTACTACTGTTAGTAAGTTTAGCATAACTTTATATGCTTTCTCAACTCTTGAATCTTGAACATTGTTATTGTTATTTGAAAATACTTTAAGGGTTGATATTTGATACTTTTGATATATTTGTTCGTTTGTTTTAAATTATGTTTCATTTGAGCTATCTATGACTGAAAATGGGAATTGGAGAAGTTAATGGCTTCAAGCCCAAAGTTTATATGCAATAAGCTTTATGCTTAGCGATAGTTGTTTTCTATCGTAGGTAATGTACGGGATGAAATTTGAAGACGACCTTATGAAGTAGTCTTTTGGGAGCACTTATGGAGATCACATTTGCATATGCACCATGATTTTGTATAGTTTTGGTACTTGTACATGATATATATGTCGCACTTATATATGTTATTTGGAGGCTTGGATATTAATACCAAAATCTTATAACTTGAATTTGGTAACTTATTTTGTTGTTTTAAGGTGTGTTTATAACTCAAGTCTTGTAATATGTTAAATTTACACTTCGTCTTATAAATATATACAAAGGAGAAAACTAGTTTTTCTTTTTATACCCGATAGTTTAAAATTTATGTACAATACAAACTTGCAGTAATGTCGAATGAAAGTATAATTTTGTTAGGAAGTTGCTTTAACGTGTTGATTATTCAAGAAGGGTTATATCACCTTATGTTGAAATTTTGACATTGTATTTTATTTTAAAAAAATAAAATAAAAATTATGAAGAGTATTTTCGATTGTACTTTGGACCTCATCGCATGGGCCTATTTCTGCTACTAAATTATTTTAAATATTTTTTTAATTAATATCTTCTTAATTTTGTAAGCAGTAAATTAGATTTGTTTCCTAAGTAGCACCCTCCCAAAGGGGTTGCTACAAGTTTTGGTATCAGAACCTAGGTTTGTGATTCTAGAATTTTTGTTGTGATCGTACCTAATATTTTTGTAATTTTATTTCTTGAAAATGACTTGAAGATTATAATTTTTTGCATACTTGTTTAATGTAATTTGATGTATTACTTGTGCATATGCATCATGTACATGTCCCTAATGCAATGTGATCTTATCTTTTATTGGAATTTTAATATGGCCTCTTCTTCAAATAGAGTTATTGAATTCGTTGATGAAAGCCAGGCCCATTATAATGCTCCACCTCACCTCCAAGAAGGAGATGAGGTACATTTACCTAACCTAAATCATCATCGTTTTAGTGAAAATAAAGTGGGCAATAATCCAAGAGCAATGAGTCATAGTACTCTTATTATGACTCATCCATTTCAACAGATGGCTGAGTTCTTTCGTCACTTGGCTGGGACAATGTCAGAACCTAGTGAAATAAATTTTGAGAAGATGGGAAAAATGGGTGGAGTTGAATTTGAAGGCACTACTGATCCCACGATAGCTGAACAATGGATTGAGCGCATGCAGAGGGTCTTTGAATAACTAGAGTGTACTAATGCTACCAAATTTAAGTATGATATCTCTCTTTTACAAAAAGATGCCTATGATTGGTGGGTAAGTGTGCCAAATGCAAAAGCAAAACCTCTGGTGCTGACTTGGGATGACTTTGTGAAAGCATTTCGTGCGAAATATGTCCCCCTGTCTATTGTGATGCAAAGAAAAAAGAGTTTCTGAATTTAAGACAAGGGAGTATGTCTATTGCAGAGTATCAACAAAACTTTGTCAGGCTTTCTCGCTATGCTGGAGGTATTATTGATGGTGAAAGAGACAAGTGCAGAAGATTTGAATGGTTACATTCGAAAATCTGTGGCAATCTTGCAACTTGAGGATTTTTCCAAGCTAATTTCAGCTGCTCTTACTTGGGAAAGAATTGACAAGGAAGAAGCTAGTATGAGAGAAAATAGGTTTAGGAAGGGTAATTCAGATTATGGTTGTCCATCCAAGAAGGGAAAATTTGACTATTCCAAGACTGAAAGTGCACAGTAGTCATTATATCATAAGCAGAATAAGCCAAATTTCTCTATTGCTAGTACTCCAAGTTATGGCCAAGGCAAAACTTATACACCTACTTATGCACAGTGCGGAAAGAATTACTATGGTGCCTGCAAAAGAGCTTCTGGTGCTTGTTTTAATTGTGGAAGTATGGATCATAAAGTGAAGGATTGTCCTAATCCTAATCCTCTTTTGTATACACATACAGAGGGTTCAGTTCAAAAGCCTATCACTACTCATTCTCAAGTTAATAGCGGTGCAAGACCTACAAATATGCAGGCGGCGGGTTCGGGTGGAGCTAATCAGGCTAGTGGGTCGAGATCTACTGCACGAGTCTATGCTATGAGATAGAAGAATTACCAAGATGGCCCGGACGTGATTATTGGTAAATTTCACTTATTTGGCATATCTGTTGTTACATTATTTGATCCTGAATCTTCGCACTCTTATATTTGCTCATCACTTGCATTTCCCGATACTGTTAAATCTGTGAGACTTGACTTTGATATGCTGGTCACGAGTCCATTAGGTCATCAGGCCGTTGTTAACAAGATTTACTGAGATTGTTCATTCATGATTCAAAATCTGGTCTTCCCTGCAGACTTGCTTGAAATGCCCTTCCAATACTATGATGTTATTGTTGGTATGGATTGGCTCCATAGGCACTATGCATTGGTTGATTGTAGGTTGAAGCAAGTGACTTTTAGAACTCCTGCATACTCACACATAGTAGTTCAAGGAG
Organism: Nicotiana otophora; assembly: GCA_000715115.1. Lineage (NCBI taxonomy): Eukaryota > Viridiplantae > Streptophyta > Magnoliopsida > Solanales > Solanaceae > Nicotiana > Nicotiana otophora. The sequence goes on along the minus strand of AWOL01S0094806.1, from coordinate 5,807 downwards.
AAAGATCATTGACAACTAATATTATTTGTGCGGTCTTGGCAAAGAAGATGATTTGTCAAGGTTGTGATGCCTATCTTGCTCATATAGTCGATACACAATTGGGGAGTCCAAGTCTTAAGGACATACCAACCGTGTGCGACTTTCCTGCTGTATTTCCTGATGATCTTCCAGGGTTGCCTCCAGAAAGGGAGATTGAATTTCCTATAGAGCTTGTCCCTGGAACTACTCTTATTTCTATCGCTCCTTATAAAATGGCTCCAGCTGAATTAAAAGAGTTGAAGGCTCAATTGCAAGAACTTCTTGAGAAAGGTTTTATCCGTACCAGTATTTTGCCTTGGGGAGCTCCTGTTTTATTTGTGAAAAAGAAAGATGGCACTCTTGGGCTTTGCATTGATTACCGACAATTGAACAAGGTAACAATCAAGAACAAATACCCACTGCCTAGAATCGATGACTTGTTTGACCAACTGAAGGGTACCAGCTTGTTCTCAAAAATTGACTTGAGGTCTGGATATTATCAGTTGCACGTGAGGGAGCAAGATGTTCCTAAAACTGCTTTTAGGACCAGGTATGGCCATTATGAATTTTTGGTAATGCCATTTGGTTTGACAAATGCTCCTGCTGCATTTATGGATCTAATGAACCGTGTATTCAAGCCTTATCTTGATCAATTTGTGGTGGTATTTATTAATGACATTTTAGTCTATTCCAAGAATAGAGAAGATCATGATAAGCATCTATGGATTGTCATGCAAATTCTGAAAGAGAGGAAACTCTACGCGATGCTTTCCAAATGTGAATTTTGGCTTAGTGAAGTGGCATTTCTGGGGCATATTATATCAGCTGAAGGTGTGAAGGTTGATCCTAGTAAGATTCAAGCTATTGTTGATTGGAAACCTCCTAAAACTCCAACTGAGATCAGAAGTTTCTTGGGTTTAGCAGGATACTATAGGAGGTTCGTGAAGGGCTTCTCTATTATAGCTTCTCCTTTGACCAAACTTTTGGGGCAAGACGCCAAATTTGTGTGGGATGACAAGTGTCAAGAGAGCTTTAAAAAGCTCAAATGGCCTTGTTTGACACAAGCTCCAATACTTTCTTTGCCAGCTGAAGGGAAAGATTATGTGGTATACAGTGATGTATCTCACTGTGGCTTAGGTTGTGTTTTGATGCAAGAAGGGAAAGTAATTCCTTATACCTCTCGAAAGTTGAAATTGCAAGAGTTGAATTATCCCACTCACAGTCTTGAGCTTTCTGCCATTGTTTTTGCCTTAAAATTTTGGAGGCATTACTTGTACGGGGAGAAATGTCATATATTTACTGACCACAAGAGTTTGAAGTACTTGGGTACACAAAAAGAGTTAAACTTGAGACAACGTAGATGGCTTGAACTCATTAAAGATTATGATTACACGATTGATTATCATCCTGGTAAAGCTAATGTGGTTGCAGATGCGTTGAGTTACAATTCCCTTGCAAGTTTAACTCTAAGTCCTTTGCCATTGCTTCTTGAATTAAGAGCCATGAATGTTTGTCTTTCATTTAATTCTAATGGTTCTATCATTGCTAATTTGCAAGTCAAGACAATCTTACTTGAGTAGGTCCAAGAAGCGCAGAAGTTAGATGAGAAGCTTATGAAACGGGTTGAAGAAGTCCAAAATGGAAGAGAATCAGATTTTTCATTGAAGAAAGATGATACCTTATTTTATAAAAATAGGTTGTGTGTTCCTAATGATGATGAATTGAGGAAAAAGATCTTGATTGAAGCACATAATTCGCCTTATGCAATGCATCCTGGAGGTACTAAAATGTACCAGACCATCAAAGAGCACTACTGGTGGAGTGATATGAAGAAAGACATTGCAAAGTTCATTTCTAAATGCTTGGTATGTCAACAAATAAAAGCTGAACATCAAGTCCCAGCTGGTCTACTGCAACCCTTGTCAATACCTGAGTGAAAATGGGAAAGGATAATGATGGACTTTGTTTCTGGACTTCCACACACTCAAAGGAATCATGATGCAATTTGGGTCATTGTAGATAGACTAACTAAGAATGCTCATTTCTTGGCAATCAGAATGGACTACTCACTGGAACGTTTGGCAGAATTATACATTAATGAGATTGTGAGGCTGCATGGAATCCCTGTTTCTATTGTGTCTGATAGAGATCCAAGGTTTACATCCAGATTTTGGTCTAGCTTGCAAGAAGTTTTGGGTTCTAGGTTAAATTTTAGTACCGCTTTCCATCCACAAACAGATGGCCAATCTGAGAGGGTAATACAAATCTTGGAGGATATGCTTCAAGCCTGCATTATTGAGTTTGAGGGTAGTTGGAACAAACACTTAGCCCTAATAGAATTTGCTTACAATAATAGCTACCAATCAAGTATAGGCATGCCTCCTTATGAAGCTTTGTATGGGAGAAAATGCAGAACGCCTCTTTGTTGGAACGAGGTTGGTGAAAGAAAATTGGTGGGTCCTGAGATTATTCAACAAACTGAAGATAAGGTAAAAATCATCAATTATCGCTTAAACATTGCCTCAGACAGACAAAAGTCTTATGCAGATCTTAAAAGGCGTGAAATTGAGTATAAAGCGGTTGATAAGGTATTTTTAAAGGTTTCTCCATGGAAGAAGATTATGAGATTTGACCAAAAAGGTAAACTTAGTCCACGATTTATTGGACCTTATGAAGTGCTTGAGAGAGTTGACCTAGTTGCTTATAAACTAGCTCTTCCACCAGAGCAATGCCTTCCATGTTTCTATGCTTAGAAGATATCGCTCAGATCCATCTCATGTTCTTCCTATTGAATCTATTTATCCAAAATTCTTAAAGATAACTTTGATTGACTTAGTCTTTCATAAACTCCCCATTTTCATTCTTTCAAGAAAAAGAAAACCCCTACCCTCTCTCCTTTTTATCACCTGAAAACTTCATGGAAACCACCATAAATTTCCACTAAACCAACTAGCAAAATTCGTTCTTGGTGAAGCTCAAGTTGCTCCTCTCTTTTGTGGTAAGTTACTAAACTCGTTTTTGCACTAGATAGTTATTAGTGTTTTCTTCATATCCTTTTGTATAGAGCTCCGTTTTAAGTAATCTAAGACTTTATGGAAAGCTATTTCATATATCTATAACTCTTATGAAGGAACCAAAACCTGTTTTATCTTTTATTTACCCGAAAAGATGTGATGAAGTACAGGGCAGGTGCTGCCTAGATTTTCTATTTTACAAACCTTCCCTATACTACTGTTAGTACGTTTAGCATAACTTTTTGTACAAAATTTATATGGGTGTTATTAAAGATGTTTTGAAATTCTAAGACACATATCTACAACTATAAAGAAGACCACACAGTCTAGTTTGTCCTTTTTCATCTTCAAATCTAAGTCACAACACGAGACAGTGATATTGTCCAAAATTTCTGTTTCAAACATTTTGGGTAATTTTCACCAATATCATATTTAGTTTGGCATGTTAAATCAATGAACTCATATAGATATTGTATTATGTATTTAAGGTATATATATCCTTGTAAAAGCTAAGGGGAAGTGTTTGAGGAAGTTGGACTGATTTGGTTTGTCTAGGGCGTAGACGATTCGAACGTCCTCAAGTTGTGGTTGAACTATTTTGTAGTAAACCACCAAGATTTGTGTATAAACTTTGTACTCTTTTAACTTGATAGAATATTTTAAAATAACCTGATATTTTATTTTTTTTGTCTTCAATTAATAGCATTGTATTCGTGTTATAACAAGTATTGCAAGAAATTTGCTAAATCGTCCACTCGTACGGATTGTTTGATTATTTTGCATTCTTGTTGGGACTTTGTCCTTCTTGTGGCAGTGACTTTGTCACTCATCTTGGCATGCCTCTTGATTTGGATCTTTTTCCATCTTGACTTTGGATTTGTAGTTCGTCTTAAATTATGGAACTTGTCTGTGTTAAGTACGAACTAGGAAGTCATTTTTAATATGGTTCTTGATTCTCTTAACTATTGGGTTTTGACCCTACTTGATTTGGGGTTTCGGTCCATCTTGATATTTGATTATGCTTAGTGTGATGGCATGACGTATATATTGGGCGAAAGTAGATATTTGACAAGCTTTCTTGGATTGATAGTATACGCTTTCTCAACTCTTAAATATTGAACATTGTTATTGATATTTGAAAAAACTTTAAGGGTTGATATTTGATACTTTTGATATATTTGTTCACTTGTTTTAAATTATATTTTATTTGAGCTACGTATGACTAAAAATGAGAATTGGAGAAGTTAATGGCTTCAAGCCTAAAGTCTATACGCCACTAAGCTTTATGCTTAGCGATAGTTATTTTCTATCGTAAGTAATGTACGGGATGAAATTTGAAGACGGCCTTATGAAGTAGTCTTTTTGGGAGCACTTATGGAGATCACATTTGCATATGCACCATGGTTTTGTATAATTTTGGGACTTGTACATGATATATGTGTCACACTTATGTATGTTATTTGGAGGTTTGGATATTAAGACCAAAATCTTGTAACTTGAATTTGGTAACTTATTTTGCTGTTTTAAGGTGTGTTAATAACTCAAGTCTTGTAATATATTAAATTTATACTTTGTTTTATATATATGTACAAAGGAGAAAACTAGTTTTCCTTTTTATACCTGATAGTTTAAAATTTATGTACAATACAAACTTGCAGTGATGTCGAACGAAAGTATAATTTTGTTAGGAAGTTGCTTTAACGTGTTGATTATTCAAGAAGGGTTATATCACCTTATGTTAAAATTTTGACATTATATTTTATTTTTAAATTATGAAGAGTATTTTCGAAAATAAAAATATTACACTTTGGACCTCATCGCATGGGCCTATTTCCGTTACTAAATTATTCTGAATATTTTTTTTTATTAATATATTCTTAATTTTGTAAGTAGTAAATTAGATTTGTTTCATAAGTAGCACCCTCCCAAAGGGGTTGCTACATCCACCCCACTTTGATAAGACATGTAACATCCTCGTCAATCTCCCCATTCCCTTGGATAACGGACCCTAGATACTTAAAACTTTCTCTCTTGGGGATGACTTGTGAATCAAGCCTCACGTCTATGTCCGCTTCCTCGATCTCGTCGATGAACTTGCACTCCAAGTATTCTGTCTTAGTCCTACTCAATTTAAAACCTTTAGACTCTAGAGTCTGTCTCCAAATTCTCAACCTCTCGTTGACACCGCCTCGTATTTCATTAATCAGTACAATATTATCCGCGAATAACATACACCATGGCACTTCCCCTTGAATATGACGCCTCAATGCGTCCATCGCTAAGGCAAACAAGAACGGGCTAAGAGCTGAGCCCTAGTGTAACCCCATCACAACAGGAAAATATTTTGAGTCTTCTCCCACATTCATCACCCGAGTTTTAGCTCCATTGTATATGTCCTTAAATACCATAATGTACGGTACCAGAACACCTTTAGTTTTCAAACATCTCCATAGAACCTCCTAGGGACTTTGCCGTATGACTTTCTCTATGTCAATGAATACCATATTCAAATCCTTCTTCCTTTCTCTATATTGTTTCACCAATCTCCTAACAAGATAAATGGCTTCTATAATCGAACAAACCGACATGAATCCAAATTGATTTTCGGAAATAGATATCGTCCTTATAACCCTCATTTCAATCATTCTCTCCCAAACCTTCATAGTATGGCTAAGCAGTTTGATAGTTCTCTAAAATATCGATAGTGTATTGTTAAACTTTTATTGCCCACCTTGACCGTAGTGCATTTATTGCATTGTCCTATTTTAGTAACTA
>AWOL01S0094801.1:0-25725 GCA_000715115.1 Nicotiana otophora | reverse complement strand
AGATCTTGTAAATGGCCTTGGAGCTTCCAAAACTCTATCCTTGTCCTTGATGCTATCACTTAGTACAACCTTTCACCCGCAGACTGACGCGTAGGCAGAGCGGACTATTCAGACGCTTGAGGATATGTTGCGCGCTTGTGTTCTTGACTTCAAGGGTAGCTGGGATGATCATTTGCTGCTCATAGAGTTTGCCTACAACAACAGTTATAATGCTTGCATTCAGATGGCACCGTTCGAGGCTTTATATAGTAGGAGATGTAGATATCCCATTGGGTGGTTCGAGATTAGGGAAACGAAGTTGATAGGGCCAGACCTGGTGCATTAGGCTATGGAGAAGGTCAAGATCATTAAGGAACGGTTGAAAACTGCCCAGAGTCGTCAGAAGTACTATTCGGATGTACGTCACAGAGATTTGGAGTTTAAAGAGGATGATTGGGTATTCTTGAAATTTTCCCCCATGAAGGGTATATTGCGGTTTGGTAAGAAAGAGAAGTTGAGTCCGAGGTATGTCAGACCGTACAGAATCATTCAGAGGGTTGGTCAGGTGGCTTACAGGCTAGAACTACCTCCAGAGATGTCTTTAGTGCACCCGGTGTTTCATGTATCCATGTTGAAGAAGGTGGTTGGAGATCCGTCGCTTATTGTTCCGGTTGAGACTATTGAGGTTAATGGAGAATTGACTTATGAAGAAATTATAGTTGCCATTCTTGATAGGAAAGTTCGAAAGTTGAGAAACAAAGAGATTACCTCCGTGAAAGTACTATGGCGGAACCAGTAGGTTGAAGAGGCCACCGGGGAGGCCGAGGAAGAAACGAAGTTGAAATACACTCATTTGTTTGAATAGCCATGTAATTAGAAAGTTGTGTTCTATGAAAATGCTAAGAGTTTACCTTCTATGAATTATGTATCATTTGTACAGTTGATGTTAAGGGTGTTCCTTTTTGGTGGTATACTACTCGTGAGGCCATGGTTGGCATTGTTTTAATGTTATATTGTATTGTTGGTTCATGTATATGTTGGTAGGGTTGGTTTCTGGGATTCTCTAACAGGTGGATAGGCCTAGTTACAGAGGAAACTCTGGAAACAATTTTGGAAATTTGGGGAACTAGTCAAAAGTTTGGAACTGTTGGTGTGTGTTATAGTAGCTGAGTCACATTGGTTTCTAATGGGGAATTTTGGCCCTCATTCGAGGACGAATGATCTTAAGTGGGGGAGAATGTAAGGCCCCATAAAATTTTACTACAAACCCGGGGTTCAGACTTTTTGGATTGAACAGTGCATTGGGGAGTTGAAGAAATGCTTTGAATGTGCAGGGCGTCTGTACGGTCTCAGAACTGATCTGCGGACCGAAGATCTATCGCAGACCGAAGCAGAAGCATAGGCAAAAATTCTGGACCATTATGCGGTCCATTATGCGGCCGCATAATCATTTCGCGGGCAGCACAACCCTACGCAGATCCAACACAAATATTTCCATAAGGAAGTTCTGTTGCGCATTATGCGACTGCATAATAGGTATGCGGACCACAGAGTGAGACAGGAGTGCCCCGTTCTGGATAGCCATTATGCATACCATTTTGCGGACTATAGAAGCATTATGTGGTCGCATATGCGACCGCAGATATGCATCGAGGCTTCATTGTTTTCTAAATTTTTGACCCGATCCTATTTCGATATATTGAAGTAAAGAGCCACTTTGAAGCAAAAATCTGATATTTCTAGAGAGAGGGATTACCATAGAGTGTGAGGGGAAGTTCCTTAGCTTATTGATCATTAGCTCTTCCTTAAAGTTGAAGAATTCACAAGAAGATTCACTAGGTCTTCATCCTAGAGGTAAGATTCTACTCCCTAGCCCTCAATTTCATGATTTTACTGAAAATAGGTAATAAGAAAAATAATTCTTGGGTGTGGAGTTGACCATTATGCATGCATGTACTATCAAGGGTTGGGGGGAGACTGTTGAGCTAAATTGGGTAGGTTTTGGGTGGTGGAATGGAGGAATCTACCATAAGAGGACCTTGAAATCATAATACCCACCTAGTATTTGATAAAATGTTCAAATGAGTTGAAACCATAAACTCTCTCCTAATTTGTGTTCAATTTTGCTATATTTCTAAATAGATCGAAGAGGCTAAGAATTTCGGAACATTGTAGTAATTTAAAAATCTCCAGGCGAGGTATGTTGGCTAAACTCATCTCTTAGAATTGAACCCCACGATATCCCTGTAAGTCCCTAATTGTTCATTATGAATTGATTATTCCGAATAAGCCTTGTGTCGAAATATATATGCTCAATATGTATTCCAATGTTCTTGTTATGTTATATTCTATTTGAATGTGTTTAAAGTATGGGTTGCATGTCTAAATGCTATAACTTCAGTTCGTGATTCAAACTAAAGTTATTATGCCAAATTGGGTAAGAAACCTCAATGTGCTTAAGACTTTTACTTGCTCACGTGTGTACTCAAGTCTTGAATAAAAATGCTTTGTTGTTAATAATCCGTGATGATATTTGAAAGTGAAAGAGGTGAGCAGAGATGAAACATGAAATGCGGCTAACGTGCCAAGAATGATATTTATTTGGGGCCACTAGTGCCAATGAAACTAAGGAACGTTTAAAAGACGTTTAAATGAGTTGTGAATCCTTTTAATAACAAACACTTTGGGAGTACCGTTGGTCACCGAGGAAGGGTAGGTTGAAATAGCCTAACCCCGAAACTACACATTCCGGTGGGACAACCGGTCAGGTCGTTATCGGACGCCATGCCATACATATGGTGGTGATTGTACTGAAAATTGTGATCGAGATAATGATTGGAACTGTGATAGTGATTGATGTCTTCAGGTAAGACGACCTAGACGATCGGGCCGAGATAGGATTCCGTACTAAAATCACGGTGGTATATCGGTGTTAAGATCTCCCAACCTAAAAAAATAATGGAAATTTACTTGACACTTATCTTGCTCCTAATTTGATGTTTTAGTATTGTCTGATGCTTCCATTGATTTATGACTGCCCTTCCTTGTGTTATCACTCGTTCTAATGAGAGGGTGTTTAGTGTTACATACTAGTACTATTCCATATGTGCTAACGTCCTTTTTGCCGGGGGTGCTGCATCTTTAATGGATGCAGGTGGTTCTGCAGCAGGTGGTTCTGCAGTGGTGGCATTGGTCATTGATAGCAGCACACCCTCTTCTCAGCAGATTTGGTGAGCCCCACTTCATTCGGGGTCGTGTATCTTTTGTCCCACATGTATTATGTTTTGAGGTATAGTCGGGGCCTTGTTGCCGGCATTATCATAGTATTTTATATCCGTAGAGGCTCCGTAGACACAGTGTAGATTGTATATGGGTGTTGAAAAAGTCAAACTAGCCTTGTTGTATTTGAATCACTTGCTGCACTTTAACTATGATTGTGTATGTATTTTGAGACTATAAGACGAAGTGACTAATGGTAATGGAATTGGCATTGTTCATGGAATCCACTCAATGTTTAATTAATGATATAAATGTATCCTCTCTTTATTCATGGGCGAGTGGGGTAGAAGGTATTGTAAAGGCTTGCTTGACCGGGTTATCTCGGTTGAGCGCCGGTCGCGCTCTTTAAGGTCGGGGCGTGACATTTTTATATTTAGGTTTTGAAAAATTATTTTCCCGAAATAGCATCCCGCGTTTTAGCCAAACTTATCACACCACATGGCTTCTAGTAGTACCCCTACTAGCCACGCATTTCAATCCCACCATATCTCACCGCATGCGTTTCATAACCCATACCTTATACTACTACATGCGTATCAATAACAACAACACGACAAAAACCTTATGCAACACAATAACAACCACACGACAGAAACCACGTGCAAACACAATAACAACCACACGACAGAAACCACGTGCAAACACAATAACAACCACACGGCAGAAACCTCGTGCAACACAATAACAACTGCACGGCAGAAACCTCGTGCAAGCACATAACGATTTTCTCAACAAAACACGTATGCCAAAAGCATAACAACTCAAGTATATGACTTTCACCATATGCACCCACATGCCACAATATTTCCTCAAAATAGTTTCAATATCACAACCATGTATAGCCCTCGGCCCAACAAGACAGAATACAACAACAACAACAACAACAATTACATGAGAACACGACAAGTAAGTCAGCACAAGAACTCCAGAGCACAAAGAAACGGAAGAACGAGCTCACAGAGAAAGAAACAACATGGTAATAATAGTTCAACAAGAATAGTTCGACAAGGAAGAGGTAATGTGTAATAATGATTCCACGAAAGTGCAATCCGACAACAAGAGAGATAGCATGAATCAATGACCCCAAATAAGTATACCTCAATAATGAAAGGGGTAACAAACTTCTATTAAGGCTAAGAAATTACGAAAGAGATAATAATGATTTCAATTAAGGTTTATGCAATTACGGAAAGATAACAATGATTTCAATTAAGGTTAAGCGATTACGGAAGATAGCTTGACGATAAAAGAGGCAACAACTTCGGTTAAGGCACATAAGAGTTTAATCGGTTATAAGGGTAGAATACGAAGCAATTAATTCCAATTAAGGCACGTAATGGTGAATTTAGTAAATGAGGAATTTAACATGACAAAACAACTTCATATTTAATAGACATAAGAACCTAAGAGCACTTGACGGTCCAATTTCCATAAATAAGTCCAGGCACGTACTCAGCCTTCACATGACACAATTAGCACAAACGATTCGAATCCTGGAGGTAGTCCCCTCACACAAAGTTAGGCAAGATACTTACCTCAAAGAATTTAGACCGTTACTCTACTATGACTTTCTCGAGTGAAACACCCTCCGGACGGCTCAAATCTAACCAAAATAACTTCAATTCATAAATAAAACTCATAGAAAACAATTCCGGATAATAAAGCTTCGATCTTTAACAAGAACTAAAAGTCAACCCAAAAGTTAAATCCCGGGCTCGCACCTCGGAACCTGACCAAAATTATAAAATCAGAACACCCATTCGATAACGACTCCAACCATACAAGAATTACCACATTCCAATATTAATTCGTCATTCAAATCATCATTTTACCTTTTGAAAGATTTCTACAAATTTTCGCCAAATTTCCAACTTAATTTACTAATTAAATGATGAAAATAACAATGGATTCAAGAAATATAACAAGTTTCGGGTAGAGAACACTTAGTCCAATAATTCCTCTGAAAATTCCTCAAACTATTGCCTAAATCCGAGCTCTATATCTCAAAATATGAAGAAATTGGCAAACCCTCGATTTTAACCTCGCTGCCCGGCACTTTTCGCATTTGCAGACAAAGATTCGCATATGCGATATCGCTTTTGCGAGTAAAATCTCGCATCTGCGGCCCTCACTTAGCAGCGCAGCCTTCACACTTGCGCACTTCCCATCGCATCAACGATGTTGCAGAAGCACCACATGAACAGTAGAAGCGAAGTCAACTGGAGCCTTGGACGTGCACGTGCGATAAGCCCACCGCAGATGCGGCCATGCACCTGCGTTAATAATTCTGCAGAAGCAGAACTCCAGCCTAGGTCCAACATCATAGAAGCCACACACAGCATGCAGCAGCGACCCCGCACATGCACTCCAAAATGCGCAGGTGCAACACACCAGAAAAAGACATGATCACAAGCATGAAAAGCATTTGAAACTCGTCCGAAACACACCTGGAGCCCCTGGGACCCCGTCCAAACATAGCAACAAGTTTCATAACACCATGCAGACATACTCAAGGCCTGAAATCACATAAAACAACGTCGAAACTATAAATCGCACCATGAATGGAACTTATAAATTTTCAAATCTTCTAACTTCTAAAACTCGCGCCTAAACATATCAAATCAACCTGGAATGACGCCAAATTTTGCATGCAAGTTCCAAATGACATAAAAGAGCTAATCCAACTCTCGAAATTGAAATCTAACCCCGATATCACCAAAGTCAACTCTCGATCAAACCTCTCAACCTTCCAAAACTTTAATTTTCTAATTTTTGCCGAAATGCTTCAAATTACCCTATGGACCTCCAAATCCAAATTCGGACGCATGACGAGCTAAAAACATAATACAAAATTATGTTCGCTAGTCGAATATAGTAAAGAAAATAACTTATCCACATAGATTGGATTTAAACAGTGTCTTCGTAGCTTCTAGTTTTAATTGCTATCCAAGATGATCAACAATTTATAGTTGTGTGATTTAAAACTAAAATTTACTAGAAGTCTAAATTATTGGCTAATGACAATCGCAATAAAAGTAAGCAAGAAGATATCAAAGGAAGAAAATATGGGTTGATTGGATAGGTGTAAGATACTTGTTTGGGGAATTAGCTCTAGTTACTTCACTTCTATAGTTCAAGTGAGTCTCTCGAATTCACTCTATCATGTTCAAACATTCAGCAGAAACTCCTCTCTCGATTAAGTCTCAACCTTACGATATGAACTAAGTTACGCTTGGTGAAGATATGCAAAAATTCGTAGTGGATTGATCCTTAGGAGAACCTCTTTCGATTATCCTCCTAACTAGGTCTAAAGATTAATTCAACTAGCCTCTTTCGATTACTAACAAGAATCAATGAATTCAACCAATAAGATAATGCAAAACATAAAAAGTTATGCCTCTTTCGATTACATAAACAAGTGAATATATATTCAACAATAAAAACACCCAAAACACTTCAATACATAAAACTAGAGTTAATATCCACAAACAATTCTCAAAACACCAAATCCATCAATCCCTAAGGAAGAATTACTCCATGGATATGGATAAATTCATCACAATTAAGTTTAAGTCAAAGGAAAACATAAAACATCCAAACCCTTGTCTTGAGTGATGATGAATGGTGAAATCCTTGTGCTCTTGCTTCTCACTCTTCTCTTTAGCTTCCTTAGGTCTAAATTATGTCAAAAGTTATCAAAATACTGTTTTTCCATGTATATATACCAAGTAGGGTCGTGCCCAAATAAATACACCTTATCTTACGCAAAATAGGACACTTTTTTTGGACAGGACGTGCACGGCCGCGCACCTGGAAGTGTGCCCGCGCACTTGGCCACGCACTTTTCACCCTGTTCTGCCTCATATGCGCGCCCAGTGCGCGGCCGCGCAGGTGAGTGGCATTCTGTTAGGACTTTGGGAAAACAGAAAACATGAAAGTTATAGGCCTTTTAAATAGCTTTCCAACAATATATTGTGAAGCCGAAACTGAGTTTTGAGCAAAACGTTATGTGCATTTTACTAGACACTGCGCAATATGCCTGCTAGATTCTTCGTTTCATTCCACTATCATCCATTGATCCACGAACACGATCCCGACTTAATCCTTGGGCTTTTACTTAGACTTCAAAGCTTCCGAATTGCTTGAATTCATTCCATAACATCTACATAGATCGGAATCACTCTTACGAGCCATAAAACACATAATTAGTGCAAAACACTAGCGATTAAAGCTCCAACTCAATTAAAGTGCAGCAAAATTAGAGTGCAATAATCGACTAAAACATGAGATTATAGCCTATCATCAACACCCCACACTTAAACCATTGCGTATTCTAGAGCAATCAAACTACACTTCGTAATGATACGACCTTTTTAAACAACTCTCATAACTCATCAGACTAAGAATATTTAAAATAGACTAAGCACAATAGTGTAACATCTTCACCTCAAGAATTGACTCACAAGCACCACGCATTAATCACAACTTACTCACTTACTCTAACATAGAGGTCAACTAGATTACATTTCCTTCATGAATAAAGTGCCCTCACACAACAAAAGAGAGTAGTTCCGTATACAATAAAAATTAAGAACAATTAGGAACTCATTATAGAAAGAATTCACTCACTCTCGGAAAAAACATTCATATGCAACAAAAGATGAATCATAAGCTTGCTCGTAGTGTACTACTCTACTAATTGAGCTCATTTAGTCAAGGATCAAGTAGGACTTTAATTGGTTGTAATGTAGGCTGCGGGACGGGTAGGATACATTTAGATATAAGAGTGACTACACCTCCCTAAGCACTTTTAATACATACATTTCATTCAGAACCCCACACTTATGTCAAACCATACTCCACCTTAACATCAATATGAATTAACTCCCTTCTTCTTTAAGCACAATTACATCAAGAGTTACCACTTATCAAAGATCATTTTTCACAATCATACAACTATATAAATTTTTATTTTTTCTATTTCAACTCAAGTGGCTCTTACTTTTTCAATTCAGTGCACCTTCTCTTTATTTCATTAGTTCCACTCAAAATCCAACCCAATCACTCCACACTTCAACTTTTACAAAGTTCATACAATTTCAAGTGCTCAAGAGAGGTAAATGGTTCAAATAAATGGACAATTCAAATAAATGTGTAATGCTTGTAATGTGGTTGCCAAAAAATAGGATTACAGGCTCAACGGGGTTAACTATGATACATAACAAGTTGGTGGGTAAATTATATAGCTGGCTCAACAAAGAAACGCCTATATTACTTCCAAGACTGAACAAAACTACTATTTCGCTTTGCAAACACATTGAGCAAGTTTTAGACATCAAATGCAATGCACAGAATACACCAAACCTCACACGTGCATGGCACATAACTCACTCAAGATTGGATCATCACAACACTCTAGTCAAAGCAGTTAAGCAAAGTTGAGATCATACGATTTAAGGCACTCATACAAGAGTCAAAAACTGAGCCTAAGCATCACAACCAAAGCACTCACTATTCTCAAGGCATGATCAAGTCACGAGATATTGCTTCCATTTCAAATCATAGCACAAGGTTTTCCTACTTCTAAAAACAAAAACTAACTACCCCTGGTTCAAACAGAACCCTTGGAAAAGAACCGCGACACAAAAAAAAACCAAGGGTTAATTATTACATTAACTACAAAAGAAAATCTTTTTGCATTTTTCTTACAACTTTAATTCCCTCAAGAAACCTGTCGAATGATATCCATCATCGGGAAAAAACAAAAATTTTAAAATTACTATGGTTTTTTCAATTTTTTCTATCTCTAACAACTAAAATTAACAAAAACTAAAATACATATGCATACAACATACAAATATCCCCTACCCCACACTTTAAGTTGTGGCATGTCCCCATGACACACAATTAAAAAGCATAAGGTAAAGGAAACTTCCCTGAATTTTCAGTCTTTTCCGAGAACTTATGAACTCCACCCCTACTTTTGAATTCATTCCTCGTTTTCCTCTTTGGGATTCTTTATGGAGCTCATTAATCCCAATTCTTCTAAGGATACCGACAAGACCCGCTCTTTTCTTTCTTTCTTGTCATCATCTTGAGCGGTGAATTGCTCGTTCATGATGATCCTTAACTTGTTTGTGCATTCTTTCACAGGATCAATCCATACATATTCTTGTAAATCCCTAAAAATAAAATCCACATGATCAAAGTTAGAATAAGAAAACAAAAGAGAAAGGTCAAGTGAATATTCCTCTGGTATGTCCATGACTATTTGTTTCTCATTCTCTTCTACCAAATGTTGCAAATGTGGAAAGGTGGATTGCGGTTTGAACTTTTCTTTCGTTGCTTCACACTCAACCACAGCCTTATTTTCAATCATCTCAGTTGAATCAGAGTTATCTTGAACAGTGAAAAGCTCTCTCTGTGGATGCTCATCCTCTTGGGTAGGCTTATTCTCACAGGGTATCTCCTCCATAATACACCATCACAACGCAATGAGCTTTCTGAAAGTGTACTTATTATTTGACTTTCTTGCATGTTAGGTTGTTCATGGCTTCATCATCTTGTATAAATCTCTCTACCGGCTTATTTATGAACTTATACACAAGTTCTTCCAAACTACCATTCTCCCCTTGAGGTGGTTTTCTCACTTCGCTTCCATTCCAGTTATAATAAAGGTATGCATTCCAACCAGAGTCAAGATTATGCCCATATGAATCCTCATACCTGTACGAACTAGAAACAAAGTGAGACTGTTCAAAATACGAACCATAGAAGGAAGTCATCCCTGCTTGACAGTCAACCCATAGATGATTCCCACCGCATTTAAAACACATACCAGACCGCTGATAATATTCAACTGCTAATTCTTCAATTGTTTTCTTAGGCTGGTTGTACTCCATCTTCACAGCATTTAGAGTTTAATATCTACAGTTTCTTCTCCAACTTATTAGAAACTACAAAACAAATCTTGAAAAGAAGTTAACTAATAAAGAAAATAAAATAGAAAAGGAAAAATAAAAGAAAAGAAAACTAAAAGCTAATTCCTGAATTAGAACTACAAACTATTTCAAACACCATTGATTTTCAATCCCCGGCAACGATACCAAACTTTGACGAGCGAAAAACACAACACAAAATTATGCTCGCTAGTCGAATATAGTAAAGAAAATAACTTATCCACATGGATTAGATTTAAACAGTGTCTTCGTAGCTTTTAGTTTTAATTGCTATCCAAGATGATCAACAATTTAGAGTTGTGTGATTTAAAACTAAAATTTACTAGAAGTCGAAATTATTGGCTAATGACAATCGCAATAAAAGTAAGCAAGAAGATATCAAAGGGAGAAAATAGGGGTTGATTGGATAGGTGTAAGATACTTGTTTGGGGAATTAACTCTAGTTACTTCACTTCTATAGTTCAAGTGAGTCTCTCGAATTCACTCTATCCTATTCAAACATTCAGTAAAAACTCCTCTCTCGATTAAGTCTCAACCTTACGATATGAACTAAGTTAAGCTTGGTGAAGATATGCAAGAATTCGTTGTGGATTGATCCTTAGGAGAACCTCATTCGATTATCCTCCTAACTAGGTCTAAATATTAATTCAACTAGCCTCTTTCGATTACTATCAAGAATCAATGAATTCAACCAATAAGATAATGCAAAACATCACAAATTATGCCTCTTTCGATTACATAAACAAGTGAATATATATGCAACAATAAAAACACCCAGAACGCTTCAATACATAAAACTAGAGTTAATATCCACAAACAATTCTTAAAACACCAAATCCATCAATCCCTAAGGAAAACTTACCCCCATGGTTATGAAAATATTCATCACAATTAAGTTTAAGTGAAAGGAAAATATAAAACATCCAAACCCTTCTCTTGAGTGAGGATGAATAGTGAAATCCTTGTGCTCTTTCTACTCCCTCTTCTCCTTAGCTTCCTTAGGTTTAAATTATGTCAAAATTCCTCAAAATACCGTTTTTCCATGTATATATACCAAGTAGGGTCGGGCCCAAACAAATACACCTTCTCCTACGCAAAATAGGACACTTTTTCCGGACACGACGTGCGCGGCCGCGCACCTGGAAGTGTGTCCGCACACTTGGCCGCACACTTTTCACCCTGTTCTGCCTCATATGCGCGCCCAATGTGCACCCAGTGCGCGGTCGCGCACGTGGGTGGAGTTCTGTTGGGAATTTTGGAAAATATAAAACATGAAAGTTGTATCCCTTTTAAATAGTTTTCCAACGATATATCGTGGAGCCTAAGCGAAGTTCCGAACGAAAGGTTATGTTCATTTTACTGGACACTACGCAATATGCCGGCTCGATTCTTCGTTTCGTTCCACTATCATCCGTTGATCCCCGAACACGGACCCGACTTAATCCTTAGGATTTTACTCAGACTTCAAAGCTCACGAATAGCTTGAATTCATTTCATAACTTCTACATAGATCGGAATCACTCCTACAAGGCATAAAACACACAATTAGTGCAAAATACTAGCGATTAAAGCTCCTACTCAATTAAAGTGCAGTAAATTAGAGTGCAATAATCGACTAAAACATGAGATTATAGCCTACCATCAATGCACATCTTAGTCCAAAATCATCATACAAAGCTATTAAAACCATAAAAATTCAATTCTGTAGTCGTTTGCTCAAAGGTCAAACTCTGGTCAATATTTTCTCATTTAAGCTTCAAAAATAAGAATTGTTCTTTCAGTTAAATTCTGAATCATCTGAAAACCAATCTCGACCACACACGCAAGTCATAATACATATTACGAAATTTCTTGAGACATTAAGCTGCCGAACGGGGGGATACTTCCCCAAAATGACCAGTGAGGTCGTTACACAAACATTTAGGAGCACTGAGGCAACTGTTCGAAGGACCAGCTGTGGCACATCTTCTGGAGGGAGACACTCTTCAACTTCAGAGATGCCACACCCAATCATGGGTACAATGAGGAATCGCTCCGAGTTTGTCTAAACCCTTGCATTTTACACATATCTTTGATGCAATTAATATAGTTAGTTGTAATTCTTTATAAATAGGAGAGTAAAAGAAGTTGAAAATTATACATCTCGTACCCTCCTACCTTCACGAACTACGCGTACCTGATTCTTGACCTTGTGTCAAGATATGTAGGCAACCCGTCATGGGCGGTTTTTCTCGTCCTTAACTGGAAAAATCGGTCATGTCTGGCCACTTGAATCCTAGTTGACCGAAGATCCTTACAAAGGGATCACTCCCAAAAATCAAAAAATATAACAAAATCCAAAATATATCATCCTCTTTCCTTGAGGAAATTCAAAATCAAATACATCTCCCTTTTATCTCTGACCTTCCTGAACTACGCCTGACCTGATTCTCATTTCGACGAGATACATATGCAACCTTTGGGTTCGGTCTTATTTTTTAAAAAAAAATCATCAATCAAGGACCCTTCCTGTGTTCGATCATGTTTTTTTCAAAAAAACAAAAATCAATCAAGGATCCTTCTCGGGTTCGACCTCATTTTTCAAAAACCAAAAAATATTCCCATCGTGCGGAGATTTTCAGTTCCTGTCTCTCCCATCGCGCGAAGATTTTATATTTCAACAACTCCCATCATGCAGAGATTTTTAATTCTTGTCTCTCGCATCATGCGGAGATTTTACATTCCTGTTCAATGCTCCTATACGGAACAGTACGCAGCCCGTCATTTTACTTTCATGTTAGCACTCCTAAACGGAATGGTACCCAGCCTCGTACTAACAATTCTCCTATACGGAACGGTACACAGCCCGTCATTTTACTTTCCTGTCTGCTCTCCTAAACGCAATGGTACCCAGCCCCGTACTAATAATGCTCCTATACGGAACGGTACACAGCCCGTCATTTTACTTTCCTGTCTGCTCTCCTAAACGCAATGGTACCCAGCCCCGTACTAATAATGCTCCTATACGGAACGGTACACAGCCCTTCATTTTACTTTCCTGTCCATGCTCCTATACAAAACGTTAATTACAAAGCCCATCTAACATTCAATGCTCTGATATCACATCAGAACGATAACAAAGCCCGTTTAATATTCAATGCTCCGATAGCGCTTCAGAACGGTAACCATAAAGCCCGTTTTACATTCAGTTCTCTCTATCAAAAGTCACAAAAATTGATTAATGCAAAATTTCAAAAAAATTAAAATGAAATGAAAATCTAAAAATATTTTCTTCCCACCCTTCCTAAACTACGCTTGACCTGATTCTCATTTTCACGAGATACGTAGGCAAACTTCGGGTTCGGTCTTATTTTTCAAAAAGCAAAAAAGTAATGATTCCAAAAAAATATATATTATTTGAAAATCAAAAAAAAATGTTAAGTCAAAATCCAAAAAAAAGGGAACCCTTCCTCGGGTTTGGTCCCATTTATCAAAACAAACAATTATTATATATTTACTTAGTACCAGCATAGTTAGGAGTGCACATGGAAAAGAACATGTTAATTAGTATGATGGAGAGGATCAACTTCGGGTAAACCATAGACTCTTGTTATACCTCTCAATTATACCTTAGTGACACTTGAAAGTTTTCATGCTTACAGTTAGGATAAGAACAAAGCTGGTCTTATCATTGCATGTGCATTGTGTGATGAACCTAGATTAAAATTTATTGCACTGCATTGTAGATCTAGAACTTGGCCCGAATGTCTGTTGAGGCGAAATCCTGAGTAATGTTTGGTTTAGGAAAGGATCGTAGGCCTTCTTTGACCCGTTTGAGCCTTTCAAGCTTGACATTAATCCCGAGCATTTCCCTTTGAGCCTTAAGCCTTTTTCTTGGACAACCGCATCTTAGCCAATACCCTTTCTTGTGCTAAATGCACAATCCCTCTCTTGGCCCAGCCTTTTGGAGCACACTGAACACGTGTAACTTCGGACAAAGACCAGAGTGGAGGCGACAAGCATGAAAAGGAGAAAGATGCAAAGTCTGAGACAATCAGAGACATGACTTCAAGAAAATAAAAAGAAAACTCTACAAATTCAAAAGGAAGATCCAACAAAAAGGAGAAAACTTCAGCAAATTCCAAGAAAAATAAAAAAAAAGAGAAGAGGAGAAAACTCCACAAATTCAAAGAGGAGGAACTCCAACAAAAGAAGGAAAAACTCCTGAAAAGCACGAGAAACTTCAAATGAAAAAAAAAGAAGAGAAAACTCTCGAAAAGGAAGAAGAACCTAAGACAAGTTCAAAAAAAGTCAAAAAAAAGAAAGGGACATCGAGCCGAACAAGATCAAGTGCCGAAGCATGGTTTGAATACCGAAGACATGGAAACAGTGCAACGCTCAAGGAGAGATTAACCACTTTTACGCCAAATGAATATCCTACCCGTCCCCAAGCCCACATTACAAGTCGATAACAAAGTCTTACATGATCCTATTCCAAGTATTTTCACATTAGTGGATACTAACATAAAGTTCAAGCATATGGTATCTCAATTGCATGCATTGAATATCTTTCTGAGTGTGAGTGTACTTCTCAAAATGCCCTAAAGTAAAAAATACTAAAAAGAAATACTTCAAATATGTGTGCAAATTAGGACTTTCTTTGTAGTGAGGCACTTGAAGCAGGAGATAGGCAGAATTCAAAACCTTTGATTGAAGAAAGATGAGAAAATCTCGTCGAACCTAGGTATATCTGAGGTACCACTTGAAGCTATAGGAATTACCCATAACCTTATCTCAGTTTGTTGGAAAGCATATGGTGAAAAGTTTTATGTACAAAATTAATTATTGGCACCAACCAAAGTCAAGTAAAAAAAATGATGATTAGTCAATAAATCATAGTCTTTATTCACTCTCCAAATATTATCTACAAAAGTTACAAAAACAATAAAATCTAGAAAAAAAAAAGAGTTAAGTTTTGTTGACGGCGCAGTTAGGTTTTGTTGTAACAGAACTACGCCCGGCCTGACTTCCCACGGGGGGGAGAGGGGAGAACGTAGGCAACCTACTTAGGGTCCAGTCCCACTCTTGTATTAGAAAACTAATGATTATTTTTATATATTCGGAACTACGCCGCGACTTGATTTCCTTTGGTAGAAATATGTAGGCAATCCACATCGGATTCAGTCATCTTTCGCATTTGAACTGTGTTTTGTCCTGATTCCATTGGGATACGTAGGCAGTCTTAGTTAGACTTGGCCATATCATTTCAAATTCTATCATTCTGCATCTACTGTCTTCCCGAGTCATTAATAACAAAATCCTCTTCATCAATTTCTTACGCGAAAAAAAATATAGTTTCTTGCTTTTCCAGGCGCCCCCCTGAACAATGGACATTTCCTTTCAAAATCAAATTTCTCAGGTGCCCTCCTGAACAATGAGCATTTTATTTCAAAATCAAATTTCAGGCGCCCTCCTAAACAGTGGGCATTTCCTTTCAAAGTCAAAATTCTAGGCGCCCTCCTGAACAATGGGCATTTCATTTCAAGTTCAACTTTTATAGGTTCCTACCTTCTAATACGGGTATTTTAAATTTCAAATGCTCCGATATCGTTTCGGACCGGTACCCAGTCCGGATATCCATCAAAATTCAAAGTGCTACGATCACTTCGGACCAGTACACAGTCCGAATTTTCTTCAAAAATCAAAGTGCTCCGATTACTTCGGACCAATACACAGTTCGGATTTCCTTCAAAAATCAAAGTGCTCTGATAACTTCAGATCGGTGTCTAGCCCGAATCCCTTTCAAATTAGAGTTCTAACCTAGGACCCTATTTTATTCAAAATATCACATAATTCTCGCATTGCGTACGTGAACATTATTCAAAAATCACAATCCATCTATCTCAAATTAATGGAAGCATAGTCCACACATCGCTAACTCTACTAATCAAAGAGGCGACACAACGTAGAACTATCTTCTAGCAAATAAATTGGCACAGAATTTGAGGACGGACGTCGAGCTTTCCAAAAGCAATCGATGGCCATGTCCCAGGTATCGCTCTTACATCCCCCTAACATGGGGTGTGTAGGTAATCCGAATCCCCATAGCAAGAATAAAATACCCAGTGTTATCACAGTCTAATGATGAGGCAATTTTCAAATCAAAAATCAAAATCTAATCATCCATTGCTCCCCGAACTATAACCGGCTTGATTCTCGTTACATCTATGATATGTAGGAAAACTCAACACTAAGCCCGGCCGCATACACATCCAAACCCACCCAATAAATCCATCCACTATCAACATCCACGTCCCAATATTATTACAGTCCGATACTGGGATAATTTCGAAAGCAATGTCGAGATCACACGAACGTTTTGTCCTCGAACATTTGTCTTCCACTAAATGAGGCTACGATTCATAAGAAGTACTCATTCTCCTAGAACTACACGCGATCTGATTCTCATGCAACCCGAGATATGAAGGAAACTCAAAAACCAAAGTTCGGTCACAATCTTCAAAACATCTTCCATTGCCCATTCTCTCATGTCGGATCAAAATTCAGTCAAAGACTCTTACATCGTCTCCGACCAAATAGGAGCAGCTTTTGACACTCAATTTTGACCCTCCGTATTTTTAAATTAACTTCTGCAGGCTTCCTAGTCAAAAATGATAAAAATATATCTTTTACACATTATTTAGCTTTAATTCAATTTATTGATAATTACTCCTATTTTTACAAAATATGGGAATTTTTATCGTTTTATTGCAATTAGTTAAATACTATAGTTTTCATGCGTTTTTCTAAATTTTAAGCGATTTATTGATAATGGTCCTATTTTTTAAATATTAGGTTATTCTATCAGTTTATTGTCTTTTCAAAAATAAAATAATAATTACTACAAACCCATTGTAGTAGTTACATTTTAAATAAATACTATGAGATTTTTGAATTAAAAAATCACATTTTATTTCGTAGCACAGTCCATTTAATTACATCAAAGTCAGTAAAATTAATTTCAAAATACGGATCAAGTCCGGTTAAATTCAATGTCCTATCAACATCTAATGTGACAAGACATTGACGCGACATGACACTAATGTGACATGTCATGTAATGTGACATGACATTAATGTGAGATTAATGTGACATGACACCTTTTCATTTCAACCACATGTTTTTTTTATTTTGTATTTATTCTCTTACTAAAAATAAGAACCACATATTTTTGCATACATCCTAATATAATATAATTTTTTACACTACACACACAAATTAATCCATCAGATTTTTGGAAAGGGTTTTAAAACCCTAAAGCTCTCAACATCTCATTCTCTCTACTCCAAGAGAAGCTACAGACACCAACTCCCCTTAGAACTCCATCTCTCTCTTCCTCATTGAGAGACGCCTGCCAGCCCCCTCCCCTCATGGCTGGCACACTCCATCTATGCTGCTCCTTCTTCCCTTCACATCATTTCTCATTTGTTATTATGCCGCCGCCGGAAGTGATGACCGGCGTCTGGCCATCATCCTAACGGACAAAACCTCACTGTCCCACTCTCCTCTCACTCGTATCCTCGCTGCTTTCGCGCTTTGGCTGGAGAAGTGAGCGGAAAGGCACAGATCTGAAGCCTTAAAGCTTTTCGGTGACCTTTGTAACATTTTGGTGGCCCTGCTGCAGTGCCTATCATGGTAGTAGCACCGCCGGCAAATGTAACTACGATTATACGATGTTCACTGTTGCTTAGTCTTCTCCACACCACTGCTTGCCAGAAAGTAGTCGCTCTCACTATAAAAGCTTAGAACTGGTCGGAAACTTCGTTATCCGGCACCACTATTTTCTATTGTATTTTCCTTTCTCTTTCTCTTTGCGAACTCTTAAGTTCATACATAAAACAAAAGAGGTGGAAGAAGATTTCTCACCAGAGTTTCATCGAAAATTGGCCGGAGTTACAGCTGCTCCGTTTGTTTTGGCGATACTATGGCCTTTTTGTTTGCTTCAGGCCTCCAAGAAATGGGTATTACTCATTTCTGTTATTGACCCACTTTCTTGACATTACCCTCTTAGTTAAAACATGCATGCCTAGAAATTGTGATATTACCACTTCTTTAGTCTTTATTCGGATGTTGGTCGCTATTGTTCTTGACCTTCATGTGCAGGTTCTTCTTATGGATTTGTGACCATTGAGGTTTTTGGTTCACCTATAAGGAGGAGAGATTTCATCTCCTTCATTATGAACTTCTCTAACTAACCTGTGGGTTTGGTTATTGCATGTTATAGGAATTAAGACCAGAGTTAGAGTTTCAATTTTGTTGGGACTGCTTGTTTTGGTATTGTCATTACATTGGATCTGAACTCTTTTGACGGAATTACTTTGGTTTAGTAATATTTTGGACGGTGATTCGACTGGCAATTTACTTATTTGGGATAGAGTACATACACATGAGGCCAATGAGAAAATAACCCCCGAGTTATAGAGGCCACGACCCTCTGATTGACCCTCCGGAACGGGCCCTATAATAACAAGGCGATGATGACAAATATTGGAAAAGGAAAAAAGACGAGAATGCGAACCAACAACCTGTGGGAAGCGACATGGTTGGCCACCGGAGTTGCTACCGAGGCGGTTCCCGCTCTCATGTCCATACAAATATTAAAATACATATCTGAGCCTCATATATTATTTTTCTAAAACTATATTTCAAATGTAATGACTCGGACGGTTGTTTTGAGAGTTGTAGCCTTGTTCCCCTATTTACTACTCATTCTATGCTAGTTAGTTGCTATGTGACTTGCCGGGGTAGTTGGTTCGTGTCCGAAAAGGTTTCGGAATGAGATGAGACACTTAGTCTTAAGGTTGGAAGCTTAAGTTGCAATGGTTGACCGGATGTCGACTTGTGTGTAAACAACTCCGGAATGGAGTTTTGATGATTCTGTTAGCTCCGTTAGGTGATTTTTGACTTAAGAGTGTGTCCGGATTGTGAATTGGAGGTCCGTAGTTAAATTAGGCTTGAAATGGCGAAAGTTTGAAATTTTGAAATTTGACCGAGAGTGGGATTTGTGGTTACCGGGCTCGGATTGGGGTTCCAAAAGTTTCAGTAGGTATGTGGTGTCATTTGTGACTTGTGTGCAAAATTTGAGGTCCATCGCACGTGATTTGATAGGTTTCAGTATCGAATGTAGAAATTGGAAGTTCAAAAGTTCATTAGGCTTGAATCGATGTGCGATCTGTGGTTTTAGCATTGATTGATGTGATATGAAGGCTCAACTAAGTTCGTATCGTATTTTAGGACTTGCTGGTATATTTAGTTGAGGTCCAGGAGGCCTCGGGTTGGTTTCAGATGATTAACAAATTAAATTAGGAGTTTGAGAGATTGCTGAAGCACCAAGTCTGGTGCAATCTCACCTGCGAAGTTTTGACCACAGGTGCAAAGCCGCATGTGGACACCAGCCATCGCAAGAGCAGCCAGGAGTGGATCTGGGCAGTGCTCGCAGGTGCGAAGGGTTTGCCCGCACCTGCAAGGTTGTATGTGCAAAGTGATGAACGCAGAAGAGAAAATAGGAAAGGGAGTTGGATCTGCAGAAGTGGCAGTGTGCTCGCAGACGCGAGTCCGCAGGTGTAGAATTTTGGTCCGCAGGCGCGAAGCCAATCGCAGGAGCGGATGTTTTGGTCGCACCCTCGAAGCCCCAGGTGCGGGTAAGTTGTAACAAGTGCGGTAAGCCTGGGCAGTGTATTAAAATCGAGGGTTCCGTGATTTTGCATCATTTTTGATATTTCAAGCTCGGTATTAGATGATTTTTGAGAGGGATATCGAAGGGATTCTTGAGGTAAGTCACTTGTGGTTTTATTAAATAATTATGTTTCTTCATTGAATTTCCCACCTAGTTGGTATGTTTTTGAGGTGTAATTTTTGGAGTTGAGGCTAGGGATTTGGAGAGTTTAAAATTAGGGATTTGAGTGACGATTTGGTGTCGGAGTTTGGTAAATTTGGTATGGCTGGACTCATGGATGAATGGGCTTCCGGATTTTATGACTTTTGTTTGATTCCGATACGTGGGCTCGGGGGTCAACTTTTAAGTTGACTTTTGACTTTTGATTAAGAACTTAGTATTTTCTTATGGAATTGATTGCTTTAGCTCGTGTTGATTGTATCGAATTATCTGTAGCTAGACTTGAGGCATTCGGAGGCCGGCTCGTGGTGCAAGGGCCTGATAGCAGAGTGATTTGATTTGCTTGAGGTAAGTATCGTATTTAAACTTGGTTTGAGGCACCAGTTGCTTGAATTGTTATGATAGCCACGTACTTTTGGGTGCGTACATGCGTGGAGATGATCCCATGTTCGGCCACCGGGATTGTATATTCATGTTTGAGTTGTGCTCGGGCTCTTACAAGCCTAGAAATGACTGTTGAGCTTCAAGCTTTGGTATCTAACATGTTGTATTTGTTTATGTGATATAGTTGAGCCATGATGAAACTACTTAGAGGTTTAATCCCTGAATGGCTTTGACAAATGCTTTTCATTGATGAAATTGCCGGTTTGGACTACGATAGCACACTTTGCACATGCCTACACTTTAGCATGTTATTTACACCAGTCCAGGGACATGAGAATCTTATTTCGCTCATCTTATACCTGTATACTTGCTTTATTGCTTCTATATGATATTTTCGATTGGGTCTGCGACTATGTCAGGCGAATTATGTTATTGGCACATGAGTTGCCCGTGTAGCACGTAAGTTATCCGTGCGAATCCATGTGTTGATATTATTTGCACGTGTGTTGTCCGTACAGCACGTGAGTTGTCCGTGCGGATGGATATTGATATTATAGACAAGCGAATTGTCTGTGCAGGTTCTATGGTTAGCACGTGAGTTGTCCGTGCAGTATGTAGAAATTATATTTTCTTGATCATTTATCCGATTTACTTGTAACTTTCCTCTACATGCTATAATATTGTTGAGTGGGGTATTTTGAGAAAACAGTGCACATGCACACATTGATATTCTTCTCACGAAGCCCTATGAGTTAGCCTTAAATGTTATGCTGTGTTGATTTAAAAGGGGCAAAACGCACCGAATTAGCTAGTATACTCAATAATTTAAGCTTCTCTTACCTTGCCTTGTTTATTTGTGATACTTATTGAGTTGGTTGTACTCACACTACACCATGCACCTCGTGTGTAGATCCAGGCATTTTCGGACATGGTGGGTGCTGATTATCTAAGAAGCTTAGTCATTCGGAGATTTCAAGGTAGCTTCCCGGTGTCCGCAGACCTTGACCCTCATTCCCTATCTTTCAGCTTTATGTATTTAGTTTCAGTTTTTCATAGACAATATTTCAGACTTGTGTTGTATAGATGCTCATGTACTCAGTGACACCTTGGTTTTGGGAACTTCCGCATTGAGTTTTGATCTTTTATCCAGTTATGAGAGCTTTAATTATTTAAACCTATTTTAGTTCGTTTTTCATTTAAAAGTGTTGGAACTATTTTGAGGTGTCGGCTTGCCTAGTACCATGTTAGGCGCCATCACGACAAGCTAAGTTTTGGGTCGGGACAAGTTGGTATCAGAGCCTAGGATACATAGTTCTCACGAGTCATGAGCAGGTTTAGTAGAGTCTTACGGATCGGTACAGAGACATCTGTACTTATCTTCGAGAGGCTACCGAACCCTTAGGAAACTTCACATTCTTGTATTCTTGTCGTGCAGATTTGTTGATTTCGGGAACTGAATTTCTATTATTCTATTATCTTACAGATGGTGAGGACACGTGCTACCAGACAGGACGGATAGCTATCAGTACCAGCAGCTAGGGCCACGAAAGGTCAAGGTCATGGTAGGGGCCATGGTAGGGGCAGAGGTGCAGCTCGTATAGCAGCTAGAGCAGCGCCTGCAGATCCACCAGTTGCTCCAACTTAGGAGCTGGTTCTAGATGTGGTTGAGCCAGTGGGGCCAGCTCAGGCACCAGTTGTGCCCATTGTGATTCCAGGCCTTCAGGAAGCTTTGGCTTAGATATTGAGTGTGTGCACTAGCCTTGCTCAGGCAGTTCTATTCAGACCGCGCCAGCCACTTCTCAGGCCGGGGGAGGTACTCAGACTCCCGCCGCCCGTACCCCAGAGCAAGTGATGCATGACTTCAGACACTGGGGTACTACAAGCCTAGCCGGTTGCAATTGCTCAGGCCCAGGTGGGTCCCGTTATGACTGATGATGAGCATAAGAGACTAGAGAGATTTGGGAGGCTCCAGCCTCCATCATTCAATGGGGATGAGTCTAAGGATGCCCGGGACTTCTTGGATAGGTGCCAGTAGATTATTCGCACGACAGGTATTCTGGAAACCAGTAGGGTCTCGTTCACAACTTTTTAGCTTACTGGGGATGCCTTCATATGGTGGGAGGCCTATGAGAGGTGCAGGACAGTCGGTGCAACACACTTATATGTCTAGAGTTCTCAGTTCTCCTCTTGGAGAAGTTTGTGCCACAGACCCGCAGGGAGAAGTTGTGCAGATAGTTTGAGTAGCTACGTCAGGATGGTATGTCTGTGACCCAGTATGAGATGAGGTATTTAGAGTTGTCTCTCCACGCAGTTTGGTTGGTTTCCACTGAGAGGGAGAGGATTCAAAGGTTCATTGATGGTCTCACCTATTAGTTGTGTTTTCTTATGACTCGAGAGAGTGTATCAGGTGCTAGATTCGATGAGGTGGTTGATATTGCTCGACGGATAGAGATGTTCCGTATTCAAGAGTGTGAGGAGAGGGAGGCCAAGAGTCCTCGTGGATCGGGTGGTTTCAACGGTGTTTCTTCTAGGTATCAATCCCACCACAGTACGGGTCGTCCTTAAAGGCCCGCTCAGACGGCTCGTCCAGCTCATCGTGGTGCATCAGTTAGCCACGGTTATTACAGTGCTTGCTCAGACCAATCTTCGTTCAGTGCACTACCAGTGCAGAGTTCTCACCATGTTTCACCTGCTCAGGTTTCTACAGGAAGTTCCTCGAGTTATTAGGAGTAGCAGCTCCGTCAGAGGAGGGGTTGTTTCGTGTGCGGAGATTTGAGTCATCTCAAGAGAGATTGTCCTAGAATAATGAGTGGGGTTCCACAACAGAGTTCTCGACCAATGATACCAGCACCAGCAGTTACACCACCCGCTCAGCTAGCTCGGGGTGGGGCTCAGGCAGCTAACGGTCGGCCTAGAGGGGGTGGCCGATCAGGTGGCGATCAGCCCTAATTTTATGCTATCCCTACTAGGCCAGAGGCTGTTGCTTCAGATGCAGTAATCACAGGTATTGTTTTAGTGTGCCACAAAGATGCTTCCACATTATTTGACCCGGGTTCTACTTATTCCTATGTATCATCCTATTTTACTCATTATTTGGATATGCCCCGTGAGTCCTTAGCTTCACCTGTTCATGTATCTACACTAGTAGGCAATATTATTATTGTGGATCGTGTATATCGGTCGTGTGTAGTGACTATTGGAGGATTGGAGACTAGAGTTGATCTATTATTGCTTAGTATGATTGATTTCAACATAATCTTGGGTATGGATTGGTTGACTCTGTGTCATTCTATTCTGGACTGTCACGCTAAGACCGTGCCATTGGCGATGTCGGGGTTGCCAAGGATCAAGTGGAGGGGTTCTCTAGATTATGTTCCCAGCAGGGTAATTTCTTATTTAAAGGCCCAGCGGATGGTTGGGACGGGGTGCCTGTCTTATTTGGACTTTGTGAGGGAGGTTGGTGCAGATACTCTTTTTATTGATTATGTTGATTTGTGAGGGAGGTTGGTGCGAGATTTTTTGGATGTGTTTCCTACAGACCTGTCGGGCATGTTGCCCGACAGGGATATTAACTTTGGTATTAATTCGGTGCCGGGCACTCGGCCCATCTCTATTCCTCCGTATCATATGGCACCAGCTGAGTTGAAGGAATTGAAAGGGCACCTTCAGGAACTCCCGGATAAGGGGTTTACTAGGCCTAGTGTGTCGCCTTGGGTGCACCAGTTCTGTTTTTGAAGAAGAAGGATGGTACTATGCGGATATGCATCGACTATAGGCAGTTGAACAAAGTTACAATCAAGAACAAGTATCCTTTGTCGTGTATTGATGATCCATTTGACCAACTTCAGGGAGCAAGGGTGTTCTCCAAGATTGATTTGAGGTCTGGGTATCACCGGTTGAAGATTCGGGACTCGTTATGGTCATTATAAGTTCCTTGTGATGCCTTTTTGTCTGACCAACACCCTAGCAACATTCATGCATCTAATGAATAATGTATTTCAGCCCTATCTCGACTCGTTTGTCATAGTATTCATTGATGATATACTGGTGTACTCTCGTAGCAAGGAGGAGCATTCCCGGCATTTGAGGATTGTGTTGCAGCGGTTGAGGGAGGAGAAGCTTTATGCCAAGTTCTCCAAGTGTGAGTTTTGGCTTAGTTCGGTGGTGTTCTTGGAGTACGTGGTGTCCAGTGAGGGGATTAAGGTGGATTCGAAGAAGATAGAGGCGGTTTAGAGTTGACCCGGACCATCCATAGCTAAGGAGATTCGAAGCTTTCTCGGCTTGGCCGGCTATTATTGTCGCTTCTTGGAGGGTTTCTCGTCTATTGCATCGCCATTGACCAAATTGACCTAGAAGGGTGCTACTTTCAGGTGGTCAGATGAGTGTTAAGAGAGCTTTCAAAAGCTCAAGACTGCTTTGACCACAACTCCAGTTATAGTTTTGTCTTCAGCTTCTGGCTCTTATACAGTGTATTGTGATACTTGTCGGATCGGTATTGGGTGTGTCCTAATGCAAGAGGGTAGAGTGATTGCTTATGCTTCGCGTCAGTTGAAGCCTCATGAGAAGAACTAACCCTTCCACGATTTTGAGCTGGTTGCCATCGTTTATGCATTGAAGATTTGGAGGCATTATATCTACCTTGTGTCTTGTGAGGTATTTACGGAGCATCGGAGTCTCCATCACTTGTTCAAATAAAAGGATCTAAGTTGGACCATCTAACGGACTGTGATATTACTATTTTGTATCATCCGGGGAAGGCTAATATGGTGGCCGATGCCTTGAGTAGAAAGAAGGTGATTATTGGTAGCCTTGCATTCATTCATGTTGGTGAGAGACCGCTTGTAGTTGATGTTCAGGTCTTGGCCAACCAGTTCGTGCGATTAGATGTTTCGGAGCGCAGTCGGGTTCTAGCTTGTGTGGTTTCTCGGTCTTCCTTATATGATCGCATCAGAGAGGGCTAGTATGATAATCCCCATTTGCTTGTCCTTAAGGATACGGTTCAGCACAGTGATGACAAGGATGTTACTATTGGGGATGATGGGGTGTTCAGGATGCAGGGTCGGATTTGTGTGCCTAATGTAGATGGGCTACGCGAGTTGATTCTTGAGGAGGCCCACAGTTTGCAGCATTCCATTCATTCGTGTGCCGCAAAGATGTACCAGGACTTGAGGCATCACTTTTGGTGACGGAGGATGAAGAAGGATATAGTGGGGTTTGTAGCTCGGTGCCTAAACTGTGAGCAGGTGAAGT
>AWOL01S0094783.1:49135-60637 GCA_000715115.1 Nicotiana otophora | reverse complement strand
AATACGGGAAACTAACAACAAAGAATAACCATAATATAACTTCCCCATTGCGCCACGCAACCCCATCAACTTATATAATACTAATATGGTTGCAGTATGAAACTCGATCCATATATCTATATAATAGCGTTGCGGCATGAAAATCGATCTACATATATATAGTACTGTTACAACATGCAACCTGATCCATAAATATGTATAATACCATTGCAGCGTGCAACCCAATCCACATATATATAACACCATTAGGGCGTGCAACCCGCTCAACATATATATATATATGTATATATATATATACATATATATATATATATATATATACATATATATATATATATACTCTACAAACAAGTATGGCGTATCTCAAAAAAGGAACCATAACATATAAATTCTTTAAGACAAATCCAATATAACAATTTAAAGTGAAATAGAAATCAAGTAAAGAGAAATGCACAAGTAAAGGCATGAGACAAATAATAGCATCTATCTAATAACATGTAGATCATAGAATGAGTAAGAGTGGACAATAAATAAAGGCATGGATACTTGGAACATATAGCAAATAGAGGCATGTAACAAGTAAAGGAACATTTGACAAGTAGAGACATGCAACATTTATAGCATGAAACAAGTAATAACTTGGAATAAAAGAAGTCATAATATTATTGAAAACATGCAATTAATTGGTCCACCTTGCATGCTTAAACCCATAAAAATGCATATACACTCGTCACCTTGCATATACCTTGTACCGGCACATAAATCAAGTAGCAAATAGACCAATAAAGTCCTAATTCCGTCAGGCCATGGTTAACCATGACACTTGCCTTTTTCCGAAAACAAGTCAACAATCTAACATGGATTTTCCTTTGGACCAAGCCTCCAGACCAATAAAATATAGTAAAATATTGTTCAAACACATCAAAACAAGCTGTAGAAACTACCCACAAATGAAAAAGATTCAATCTTTAACTACATTGAAAAAGTCATGTATATTTCGAGATTTGTACCAAATATTCGATTACCCATTCACCCCCGAACCCTGCTATGTGATTTATGTCAAATCCGACCTCAATTTGAGGTCTAAATCTCAATTTTTTAAAATTCCTAAATTCAACCCAAAACCCCCAATTTCTGAATAGAAATTCATAACTTCGATGATAAAATTCATGCAATAGCAATTGAAATTGATTGAAAACAAGTTAAATCTACTTACCAGTGAATTAGGGAAGATATTCTTCTTCGATATTCGACTTTATAGAGTTTAGGGTTGAAACAATGGTGTAAAATGAGCTAAGCCCCGAAATTTCAAACTTTTGCATAGATGGAGATATCGCAAAAGCGATCAGTGTCCCAGCCACAATGTTGTTGCAAATGCGACATGTCCTTTGCATTTGTGAAGACCCTCCAGCTTGCAAATGCGGACAAGGCTTCACAAAAGCAAAGCAGCACCCAATCCTCCAGTGTCGCAAATATGATGCCTAGATTTCGAAAATGTGGTCTTTTCATCGCAAAAGCGAAATCCCAGCCCCCCGTTGTATTTGCGAGTCTGACATCACAAATGCGAGGCTCACAATTGTGATTAGGTCCTCGCAAATGCAAGTCTTGCAGATCAATACCAGCAGATGTCTGCATCAGCTATCCAAACCTTCCAAAATATATCTAAAACTCACCCGAGCCCCTCGGGCTCCAATCAGAACATTCATAAAAGTGCAATAAAATTACACAAACTTGCGCGCTACCTCAAATCATTAAAATAACACCAAATATCAAGAATCTATCATCAAAACTCAAGATATTCATCTTAGAAATTTTATTTTCTAATTGTTAACATAATCCGCCGAAACGGCCTCGAGTCACTCGGGACCCCAACAAAACATGCATACAAGTCCAATAACATCATACTAACCTATCAGAATCATTAAAAAACTTATCCTAGGTCGTTTACCAAATAAGTTGACCATTGTCACCTCTAGTTGTGTTTAAAGCCAAAAATCACTTTTTCTTTAAACTTCTGATATAAGCTTTCTGAAAAATCGATACGGATCAAGCACGCAAGTCGTATATCATCAGATAAAGCTACAGGATGTCCCGAAACATAGAAAATGAAGCTAGTACTCAAAACAACCTATCCGGTCATCACACAAACAATCCAACATCTTCCTATCAACATAAAGAATAAAGTAAGTCATTATTCCCAAATGTTCTCTTCTATATTTAATCGTTAGAGTTTTACTATCGACTATTCTTCTTTATATTCTTTTCCAGAAAAGCTCTCATTATAGTACAATGTAAGTTCTCATATAATTCTTTAATCTATGTACAACGGTATCTTATTCAATTGATAGTTATCTTATTTCTTTGAATTACTTGGCATTACTTTTTTTTTTTTGAAAAACTATTACCATGTAATAGCATGTCGTTGTATTCAACATAGCCTATATGATAGTTTCTACGCTAATTTGTCTATATATATGTAAGAGAGCAATAGGAAAGTGAGGTGGCACCTCTCTTAAGCAAAAAAGGCATAATCATCTTTTTTCTCTAATTGTTTTTTGAATTTTTCATCATTCTTTCAATTTAGTTTACATTAATATTTTTTAACAACTCACACTTTTTTATCTTCATAACCTATACTTTTAATAATATCAATCACTCCCATTCATTTCATATCCATAACTCCCAAATGTTTAATGTGTGACTTTATGGTAATTGTTCTGTTTTTAATACTATTTTTCCCTTCATTTCTCTCATTTATGTTGTTTAACACAATGGAGTAATCAAGAACCCAATGTAGCAGTTTTCTAGAACATAGCCCACATAGCTTTAACACTTGAATACCATTTCCATTTAGTTGTGTTCTCTTTTATTTGCTTTAAAATTTAAAATTATACTTTCATAACACATACCACCTTAACTTCTACTATTTATAATATTCGTAACTCATATGCATTTCATATTCATAACTCCCAAATATTAAAGTACAAAGTAACATACCTTATGGTATTCATCTATTTTTCCGTATAAAAATTCATAACTTTGCTTCATAAAACCCCTACCCAAAGTTACTCTTTTCAACCTTTATCTCAAATAGTAATATCATCATATTTACTGCAATATAGGATTCATGTTTTAGTTTGGCTCTGTCACGAACCAAACATCCCACCTTAAGGGTCATGATGGCACCTAGTTCCTATGACTAGGTAGGCCTATCACATAACAAGATCAACAGATATATAGCAACTCAAATATTAATGAAAGCTGAAAAAGTACCGTGACATAACCAAAACAAAAATACAATAGTCTTATTGCAAAACACGCTAATACTGAGTCATAAGCTCTACATAAAGTGTACAAGAAGTCTCAAAATACAACATTGTTTGGGATATAATATACAGTAGTAAGGAATCAACACAATGTGACATCAATTCATGTGAGAGGAACAACATGTATACCTTGAAGTCTCTGCAGCTCTGGCTTGACTCTCTAGTGTCCAGCACGATCTAATATACCTGGATCTGCAAAAAAATATGCAGAAGCGTAGTATGAGTACACGACAATCTATACCCAGTAAGTATCAAGACTAACCTCGGTTAAAGTAAAGACACTCACTAGTAAAAATAACATGTGCAAGATATCAAAATAAAACTGACAGCGGAAAATATAACAATACAAATAGTAACCACCTCGAAGAATGTTTAACAACAAGTCAATGTAAGAAAATACGCCTTTGCCAACCACATATCAATGGGACCAGGGCATGTGATAACATATTGGATTCCACCAACAACTCATAAAACACAAGGGAATGCCATTTAATAAAAATAAGAATTTGATCAAACATCAACCCTCGGTTGCAACACATAAACAATAACAAGAATCACCCTTGATATATCTCATAACTATCCCCCACTAGCTACTCTTATGTCGATGCATGCACATTAACAATGGAATGCCAAATCTAGTCATAAATCTAGTCATAATGGAATGCCGTTAACAACGAAATGCGTATTAACATTATCTCGACTACTCGTAATACCACAAGTCCATATATGTGTTTGGTTTTCAAATCCTAGTCCAATTCGACCCTCAAATCTCAAATTTTAATTTTTCAAAACATAATAAAAAATCCCCAAAATTCCAGAGAATGTTGCAAAGGTGACACTCACTTAGTGTATGCGATGAAATACACCTTCACAAAAGCGACCTGCTCCCAGCCCTACCCACTTCACATTTGCGAGGCTTGCTTTGCAAATGCAAATCCTGCCATCCACTGCCCCCTTTGCAAATGTGATTGTTACTTTGGAAATGAGGTATATGAAAATGCGAACCGGTGGTTACATTTTCTATAACTGCTGGACCAGCACACAAGCAATTATCAATCAAGTCCAAACCAATCTGAAACACGTTTGAAACTCACCCGAGCCTCTGGGGCTCCATACCAAACATCCACACAAGTCTAGAAACATCATATAATCTTGCTCGTGATATTATAGCAAACTCAAAACAACAAAATAACATCCTGAACCACGAGTCGGACACCAAAACACATAGAATTCACGATGAAATTCAGGAACCGCTAAAATCACTACCAAGCATTTGCTTCCTATCAAACCAGCTCTGAATGACACCTAATATTGCACACAAGTTGAAAAATGCCAAAACGGACGTAATCCAAGTATCAAAACCAAAATTCAAACCCGATAACCCCAAAGGAAACCTATGGTAAAACCTATGAAATTTCTAAGCTTCCAAATTGCCAACTTTCGGCAAGAAGAGCCAATTCAACATAGGAACCTCCAAACCTAATTCCAAGCATATGCCTAAGTCCAAAATCACCATAAGATCCTATTGGAACAATCAAATAAATGTTATGTGGTCATTTTCAAAAAAGTCAAACCTCGATCAACACTCAACCAAGCATTCCAAATCAACACAAAACCTTCCTAAAATCCAACCAACTCTCCCCGCAAGTCACAAAACCGCAAATACATATATGGGAAGCTTCAAAAAGGAAAAACTGGATCAAATACACTAAACAGCCGGTCGAATCATTATATTCTCCCCCTCTTAAACAAATGTTCATCCTCCAACAAGTATAGAGACATAAGCGCGTGAACAATGGATACTAACTCAAAATCGTGCATCGAGTAGTTATTCTCGTAAGGCTTCAACTCAAAATATATTGCATAAGAACCTGATGGTGAAGGTAAAACCAGAACTAGAGTTGTAGTCAGAGTAATCTTGAGCTTCTGAAAGCTCTCCTCACTCTCGTTTCACCACCTGAATGGGGCCCCATTCTGAGTCAATCTAGTTAAAGGAGCTGCGATGGATGAAAACCCTCCAATGAAACAACAATAATTCCTAGCAAAACCTAGAAAATACGGAGTAGTAGAGTGTCAAGGCCAACTCTGAACTGCCTTAATCTTCTTCATATCCACCTTAATCCCCTCAGCAGACACCACGTGACCCAAGAACGCCACCCAATCTAGCCGAAACTTGCACTTGTAGAACATGGAATATAGTTTCTTCTCCCTCAAAGTCTGGAGCACGATCCTTAAGCGCTACTCATGCTTCTCTCGGCTGTGGGAATACAACAGTATATCATCAATAAATACAATGATGAAGGAATCTAGATACGACTAACACACTCTTTTCATCGAGTGCATAAACGCCGTATTCAGCTCGAAAGACATCACAAAGATCTCATAGTGACCATAGCAGGTCTTGAAAGCCGTATTCGATATATCCGATGCCCGAATCCTCAACTAATGGTGCCCCGATCTCAAATCAAGCTTTGAGAATACCCTAGCACTATGCAGTTGATCAAATAAATCATCAACACTTGGTGGTAGGTACTTGTTCTTAACCATAACCTTGTTTAGCCGCCTGTAGTCAATACACATCCTCATAGAGCCATCTTTCTTCTTCACAAATAGAATTGGGGCACCCCAAGGTGAGACACTCAGTTTGATGAAATCCTTATCGAGTGTTTTCTATTCAAGATGTTCCTTCTACTTCTTCAACTCCACTAGTGTCGTGCGATGAGATGGAATAGAGATGGGCTGAGTGCCCAGCACAACGTCAATACAAAAATCTATATCCCTATCGGGTGGCATGCCCGGTAGGTCTACTAAATATACATCTGGAAAATCGCTCACTACCAGAACTGACTCAACGGTAAGAGTATCCGCACTAACATCCCTCGCAAAGGCTAAGTAGTCCAAGCACCCCTTTTCAACAATCCGTTGTGCCTTTAGAAAAAGATACTACACTACTAGGTACATGACCCAATGCACCTCTCCACTCCATCCTTGGAAACCTCGGCATAGCTAACATCACGGTATTAGCGTGACAATAAATAATAGTGTGATTTGGCGACAATAAATTCATACCCAAAATTACATCAAAATCTACCATATTGAGTAACAGGAGGTCAACTGTATTCTTATAGCCCGATAGTGACCAGACAAGAGCGATATGTACGGTCTACCACAATAGAAACCACGACTGGCATAGACACATAAATAAGGGTACTCAAAGAATCATGAGACACTCAAAATATGAAGCAAAATAGGATGACACATACAAATAAATAGAAGTCGGATCAACTAAAACTGATGGTTGACAACATCTAATGCAACAATCTCAGTCATATCAGGGAAAGCATAACAATGGACCTGACCTCCCTATCTAGTATGTCCTCTACCCGCATGTTCTCTACCTCTACCCGGCTGTGCAAGTGAAGTAGCAACTAGAGCAGTAGCCATAGCCTGAATTCCCTGCGAGGTCCACCCCTTTTATGTCTAAGATAGTCCCTCACCATATGCCTTGTATAACGATACTCAAAACAACTCCTTTGCGGGCGTGGCTGTAGGTATTGAGTCTGCCTCGGACGAATAAAATAACCGATGTAGGAACCCGGTGTAGAAGGTCCACTAGAGGATAGCTATCCAAAATGATTACCTTGAGGTCCATTACTAGCTAGAACAATACATTTAACCTGAAGTGCAGACTGAACTGGTCGATTGATAAAGCCTCTTCAATGACAATTTGTAGCTTAACAATGGGAACCGCTAAATCCTCCAAAACCCCGAGGCCTCTTGGACTCTCTATGTCTGCTCTTCTACCCATTGATATGCTTCAACCTCCTACCAATCTCCAGAACCTGGTGGAATAGAGTCCTAGTCACTAGTTCCCATTCCATCCCAAATCTGAAGCTATAACCGAGTCCCTCAACAAATCTGCAGACTCTCTCTCTTGCAGTGGAAACCAAAGCATGTGCATGACGAGATAACTCGATAAACCTCATTGCATACTCGGTCATGGTCATAGTCCCTAGGTGAAAGTGCTCGAACTCGCTGCACAACTCATAACTGAGGGTTTGTAG
Organism: Nicotiana otophora; assembly: GCA_000715115.1. Lineage (NCBI taxonomy): Eukaryota > Viridiplantae > Streptophyta > Magnoliopsida > Solanales > Solanaceae > Nicotiana > Nicotiana otophora. The sequence continues at coordinate 53,247 of AWOL01S0094783.1, read as the reverse complement.
AATGATGTCCCTCAAAATGAGATAAATGAACTGAGCCCAAGTAAGTTATGCGGCAGCAAATGGCCTACTCTCCTAGTAAGTTAGCCACCATCAATATGACGGCCCCATCAGCTGGAAATTAGTAAGGTCGACCCTGATCAACTCCACTATGCCATAGTGTATAAACTACAGTGACACTAGTCTAAGAAACCCTATGCATCCTCAGAAGGCCCATTGCTGCAATGAGGAGGATGATACTTCTAGAGCATCTGTAACCTCTTCTGCTCCTCCTCTGATGCAACTGGCCTGACCTTGGGCTGAACTGTAACCACGAGCTAATCGTTATAACACTCCGAGCCAGATCAATGTGAGCCCGCTACCTTATAGTATGGGGGGGGGGAATTTGAGCTCTTCACCTATCCTGAGAAGTAGCTGGTGGAATCGGGATCAACCTCGGTTGGTAGAAGAATTTGTAAAAATGACAATAATACGGTACATTATTCTATAGCGGATCTATTCCGCTGACCACATAATCACCACGGAATGAATCAGAAGTAATTCAAATTTGAAAACCATTTTGTGGCCATTTTGCTGGCCGCATAACCATTATGCTGTCATGAAATTGCATGGCGAAGTTGACCAGACCCAACCAAGAATTTGAAAACCCTTTTGTGTCCATTCTGTTAGCCGCATAACCATTCTGGTTGCCGCATATCCATTCTGCTACCCCAAAATGCCATCACGGAATTGACATACCATTTTGTGGCCATTCTGCTGGCCATGTATCTGTTCTGCTACCACGGAATTGCACCACATAATTGACATCAGAGGTTATTTTTGAAACTTTTCTTACTCGACTCCATTTTGATTAATAGCCTTTGTGGCTCATTATGAAGCAAAAATCTATTGTTTTAGAGAGAAATGATAGTATCCTGGAGAGAGAGGGAGAAGACCTAGTCATTCTAATCATCAATCCTTGACCCAATCTTGAAGATTCAACGAAAGCCACTCACTAGACCATCATCTACCCCGGTACGACCTTGTCCTAAAACCTTCATGAAATTATTATGGGTTTAAATCTATTATGGAATCGGAGATAGGCTATGCATGTAACATTAGGTGGTAGTATGTGGGTTGTTGAACTATTTTGGGTAGTTTCTTGTTGAAATTGGTTGAGGGGGGAGGGGATTACCATTGTAGAGATTTGTAGTCAATTTTGCATAATAGGTGTTTGAACAAATTCCCAAGAGACTTATGTCATGAGAATCCTTCTAATTATTATCCGATTTTAGCTATCTTCCTATAGATTTATATTTCTAGAGGTGTTGGGACGTTGTAGTAACTTAAGGAAAGCTCGATAAAGGTATGTTGGCTAAAACTTCTCTCTTAGAATAGAATTCCATGACGTTTCCGTAAGTTTCAAGTATGGTTGGCCCAGGTTTCTAATTCATATGTTTCGAGGTGTTCCTAATAAATTCAATTATCCCGAGTAATCAATGTGTCGAAAGATGTATGTACTCAAAACATGTTCCAATTACTCCTATCTCATCATGATATCCTTAGGGAATGTATTCAAGTATGGTTTATGTGTTAAAGCATTATAACTTAAATTTATGTTTCAAATGAAAGTCCATTGTGCTTAACTTTGAAACAATACTCAATGAGCCTAATACACTTAATGCTCATATTTATACTTAAGGCCTTGATTTGAAATGCTATCATTGTTGATAATCCATAAAGATGCTTGAAAGGGAAAGGAGTGAGTTGGGGATATAAAGTGTGTCCACCGTTCCAATAATGAAAGTTATACTTGTGGCCAATGAGATGAAATGATGTGTGAAAGCTTTTGAAATGAGCCTTGAATCAATTGTTCCAAATTTACTCTGAAAGTAGAATTGCCTAAAGGCTTATGTACTCAAGTCGTGTTAAAATATGGTTGTGTCAACTAAAACCTATGATTTGAACCACTGTTGGTCGTATATCACCATGCTCTCTTTTATGAACATCTCCAATGTGATTTGAGTCCTTACATACTCATAAGTTAAAATTGTGTGTTACCTATGATTCCATATGTTGATGTTTATGATGATGATCCTTCAAAGTAAAGAAATGAAAATGTGGGATATAAGATATGTCCATCGTGCCATGAATGAAGAATCATATGTGTGGACAAGAGAGCCAATGAAATAATGATANATCTGATTTTAGCTATCTTCCTATAGATTTATATTTATAGAGGTGTTGGGACGTTGTAGTAACTTAAGGAAAGCTAAATAAATGTATGTTGGCTAAAACTTCTCTCTTAGAATAGAATTCCATGACGTTTCCGTAAGTTTCAAGTATGGTTGGCCCAGGTTTCTAATTCATATGTTTCGAGGTGTTCCTAATAAATTCAATTATCCCGAGTAATCAATGTGTCGAAAGATGTATGTACTCAAAACATGTTCCAATTACTCCTATCTCATCATGATATCCTTAGGGAATGTATTCAAGTATGGTTTATGTGTTAAAGCATTATAACTTAAATTTATGTTTCAAATGAAAGTCCATTGTGCTTAACTTTGAAACAATACTCAATGAGCCTAATACACTTAATGCTCATATTTATACTTAAGGCCTTGATTTGAAATGCTATCATTGTTGATAATCCATAAAGATGCTTGAAAGGGAAAGGAGTGAGTTGGGGATATAAAGTGTGTCCACCGTTCCAATAATGAAAGTTATACTTGTGGCCAATGAGATGAAATGATGTGTGAAAGCTTTTGAAATGAGCCTTGAATCAATTGTTCCAAATTTACTCTGAAAGTAGAATTGCCTAAAGGCTTATGTACTCAAGTCGTGTTAAAATATGGTTGTGTCAACTAAAACCTATGATTTGAACCACTGTTGGTCGTATATCACCATGCTCTCTTTTATGAACATCTCCAATGTGATTTGAGTCCTTACATACTCATAAGTTAAAATTGTGTGTTACCTATGATTCCATATGTTGATGTTTATGATGATGATCCTTCAAAGTAAAGAAATGAAAATGTGGGATATAAGATATGTCCATCGTGCCATGAATGAAGAATCATATGTGTGGACAAGAGAGCCAATGAAATAATGATATTGTGAATGGTTGAAAGTACTAATGAAGTTATATATGGTGTGAAAGGTTACGAGGAAGAGTAGGCTGAAACATCCTAACCCTAAAACTACACATGCTAGTGTAGGAGTTATTGAGGGGTAAATCCCCATATTGATATGATGAAATTATTTTTGTTAATTGGGATGAGATTATTCCCCTCATTTAAGATGAGATAATTGCTAGCAGAGGGTGATGTCTATTACACTATAGCGCATGGCACCTATTGAGTTAAAGGAGTTGAAGGGACAACATTAGGAGTTTATTGCTAAGGGTTTCATCAGCCCCAGTTTGTCCCCTTGGGGTGCACAGATTCTATTTATGAAGAAGAAGGATGGCTCTATAACGATATGTATTGATTATAGGCAGTTGAACAAATGTTTTGTCAACAACAAGTACCAACTACCGCATATCGATGATTTGTTTGATCACCTTGAGGGTGCTAGGGTGTTTTCGAAGATTGATTTGAGATCAGGGTATCATCGGTTAGTGATTCGGCCTTAAGATATTTTAAAGACAACTTTTAGGACCCACTATGGTCACTATGAGTTTCTCATGATGTCTTTTGGTGTGACCAATGCCCCAACCTTTATGCACTTAATGAATAGTGTATTTCAACCCTATCTTAATTCCTGCATCATAGTTCTCATTCATGACATATTGGTGTATTCACGTAGCCAAGAGGATCATGAGCAGCATCTAAGGATCATGCTCTGGACTTATTTCTCCAAGTGTGATATTGGCTTGATTCAGTGGATTGTTTGGGCCATGGGGTGTTTAGTGAGGGGATTAAGGTTCATCTGAAGAAGGTGGAAACACTTCAAAGTTGGCCCAAACCGTCTTCTACTATTGAGATCGGGAGTTTCCTTAGTATCATTGGATATTATCAATGTTTTGTGGAGGGTTTCTCATCCATTGCTGCACCTTTGACTAGATTGACCCGGAAGGGTGCCCAATTCAGGTGGCCCGATGAGTGTGAGAAGAGCTTTCAGAATCTCAAGACAGT